>CAXARA010000199.1:0-26677 GCA_963971135.1 Stenus bimaculatus | reverse complement strand
GAAACTTAAAAATAAAAGTCCAGTCCGGTGAGTGAAGGTCAGGACGGAAAACAAGGGCTGAGATCGCCTGAGGCGCGCTAAAGCGAGGCGGGATGTGCAAGACATACTAGAAGGCTCGCTGTACGGCAGGGAGGCGAAGTCATCGTGTGCCGTTTGCCTCCCCCCTCGGTCCGTAGGGCCCAGGACTGGGTTGTGCTGTGCCCTGTCCTCCCCGCGCGGGTGAGTCGCTGATCCGTAGACCAGGCCACCGGATCGATGCCAGGGACGCCCCACAACGCTGACCACGAACCGTGTCGCGGTTCCGCTTTGACCTGTGGCCGGGTTGTGGCCGGGTTGTGGCCGGGTTGTGGCCGGGTTGTGGCCGGGTTGTGGCCGGGTTAAAAACGTGCTTTGACCTGCAAAAACAAGAAAATGGCCGGGTTGAAGCCAAAATACTCAGTTCTGGAAAAGTACATGTCACTCTAAGTAGTATTTTTGACTACTCACTGTTACACATTTCTCCTATGGACCCACAATGTGTTTCAACCCGGCCATACCCGGCCACAGGGCTTGGAATGAGTCATTTTTAAGCACTTTGACCTGCGAAAACACCTGTGGCCGGGTTGGAGTTGCCCAACCCGGCCACAACCCGGCCACAACCCGGCCACAGGTGTTGATTGCTGCCCTAGAGGAGTTTCATGCCTCGGTAGCTAGGAGGCCGCTTTCCCGTCTTCGGGTCTAGCGGCTTGCAGCGGGTGATGGTGGGCGCGGCGGCGAAGAGGTCCTTGGCGAAGATGATCTTGTTGCCGGGCTTGTGGCCTTCGGTGAGGCACCACTGCTGCCAGGTGGTCCACAGCTTCTCGACGCTGACGGTGGCGGTGGGGTCGAGGTGGCAGCGGTCGCGGAGGAACTGGAGGGTGGGGGAGGCACCCTCTTCCATCAGCTCGGTGGCCTCACGGGCTGACTCAGGGGGCAGGAAGTGGCCTCGCTGGGTGAGGCGGTCCATGCCGTCGAGTGCCCAGAGCAGGATGCCCGCGAGGCTGGCGGGTTCCAGCAGGTCCGGGAGCAACGTCTTGTCCTCGCGCCCGTAGAAGGAGCGCTGGAGCCGCAGGGTGAGCATGCGGGTGGCGATCGCACCGGAGGTGTCGGGCAGGGTGGGCAGTTCGTTGGAGAGGATGATGATCTGGGCGGGGATTTGGCCGGTCCAGGGGTCGCGGTGTTTGCGGTCGATGGTGGGGCGGTCCTGTCCGGAGATCATCAGCAGGTTCTCCACCGCCCCGTGCAGCTCGGTGGCTCTCCGCGAGTCCGGGATCACGACCAGGGATTTCCCGATGAGGGGTTGCAGGCCGAAGTTGGTGCCCATCGCTGTCAGGGTGGGGGAGACGGTGTTCTCGATGCCCATGAGCTGGGTCAGGACGTGGCTCAGGGTGCCTTTGCCGGAGCGTTTGGGGCCGACGATGAGCATGATTTTTTGCAGGTCACGGCGTCCGGAGAGGGTGTAGCCGAAGATCTCCTGCAACGTCTCGATCGAGGCCGGGTCCTCAGGCCAGAGGCTGGCCAGGAACTCCAGCCACCGCGTGGGTGCGGGGGCGTTCGGGTCGTAGTCCAGGGGGATCTGTGAGGTGTTGAAAAACGCCGGGGTCGGGGGCAGGAGTTCGCGGGTGTCGCGGCGGAGCAGGCCGTTGCGGCAGGGGATGACCCCGGCCGGGGTGCGGTGGTCGAGCCAGGTGCCGGTTTCGGTGGTGTTGGGCAGGTTGGTGATGGCCTCGATGGCTTCGGTGAGGTTGCTGATCGCGCCTTTGACCGGTGCCCAGCGGCGGGTGGTTTTGATGCCGGAGCGGCCGTCGACGTGGAGGTAGGTGGCGTGTTCCAGGCGGTGGTAGAGGGCGGAGCGGATGTCGGCGTCGGTTTGCTCGGACCACACCCCGTCGTGCCAGCGTTGCCAGGTGCCGCGCCAGCGGCGCAGGGTCAGGTCGGCGTCGCGTTGCCATTCGGGTTGGAGTTGCCGGGCCACGGCCATCGGGTCATCCGGGGCGGGGAACAGGGGGCCGTCGGCGTCCCCGAACGGGGCGAGAGCCTTGTCCTGCAACGCTTTGCGCACGGTTCCTCGTTTTCCTGCCACCCCAACGCAGGTAGAACCGCACGGCTCTGAACCCGTAGACTGGGGTGGCATCGTTTGCTGTTGTTTGGCCCGGTCCGCTTCTCAGGGGGGACCGGGCCACTTATATGTTCTGACCTGCGGTTACTTCTTCTCTGACCGCTTCAGAGGCTTATTGCCTGTTCGACCTCGCGGTTTGCCTATAGCCACGTTGGCTTCCTTGAGCCATGCGTAGAGCGTTGGTGAGCCGATGCCAGCCAGTTCGGCGGCGCGCTTGCGGTCCGCACCCGCCTGCACCGCCGCGATCACGAGTGGATGCAGTCGCTCCGTGATTACTTCCAACTCGGCCATGACTCGCTGTCTTTGCTGACCCACCTCAGCCATCGCTTGCAGGGCTTTTGCCAGCTCTAGCTCTGGGATCGGTTCGGACATGGGCATCACAGTATCCCCTAAGGTAGGCATTGGCAACTATTGCCAATGCCTACCTTAGGGGATACTGTGATGCCCGCAAACAGAAGGGCCCGTCCGGAGAAGCAACTCCGGACGGGCGGGTGACCGAACTAACGAGGAGTTCGATCAATGTCGAGCATATCTACGTCCCCGCAGGCCAACACGGGTGCCGTCCGGGCAGCCGAGGAGTTCACCCGCCGTGGCGGCCTACTGATCCCCACTACCACCGATCTGGCCGTTGACCAGGCCGTTTCCCGGCCTGAGGCCCGTCCGGTGGATGGTTACACCGCCCAGGTTCGTGAGCTGGAAGCCGCTGCCGCTGAGGCGGAGCGGGTCCGGGCACTGCCCACCCAGCGGGTCCTGACCCGCCGCCAGGAGCTCGCCGAGGCCGCGATGCTCGCCGAGCTCGACACCGCCGAGCATGTCCGTCAGCTGCGCCACCAGGGCGTGCGGGAGACCGCGCAGCTGGGCGCGGCGGCGGAGGCGGCGGCGGGGCGGCGCAGTCTGGAGACCGACCTCAACGTCCGGGCACTCCAGCTGGCTCGTCAGCGTCGCCGCTGGACCCTGATCTGCTGGGCCGTACTCGTGCTCTCGATGGCCTTCACCTGCGTGAATGTCCAGCAGTTCGCTGCTGGGTCGGCTCCGGCGTGGTCTGCTCAGTGGCTCGTCGCCTGGGGCGTCGATCCGCTGCTCTCCGCCCTGGTGATCGGACTGCTCCTCTCCCGAGGAGACCTGGCCGCGACCGGGGCACCGATGTCGCAGAGCGCCGGCCGATCACGGCACGTGATCCTCGGCATTGAACTGGGTGCGCTGGGAGCGGCCCTGTTGATGAACGTCGCCCCCGAGCTGGCGAAGCCGGACGTGCGGTGGCAGGACGTGGCTCTGCACATCGTCGTGCCCCTGGCCGGGATGGCCGCTGCGGTGGTGCTGCCGATCGTGCAGGGCTTCTACACCGCCGCGATCACCGGTCTCACCGCTGTGGCGGGAACCGCCGGGAACAGCGGAAACACCCCTCCCAGGGGCGGTGGGCCCCGGGTGCTGGGAACCACCGGAACCACCGGAACCACCGGAACCACCGGAACCAGCGCGGACCAGGTGTTGATGGCCCGTGCCCGGGCCGCGATCGCCCTGGGCGAGCTGCCCGCGCTGCCCTCCCGCCGGGAGATCCAGCGGGTGCTGAAGGTGCGGGCGGCTTCGGCGCAGGCGGTCAAGACCGCCCTCGGCGAGGAGACGGTCCCGCACACCGCCGTCGAGGCCGCGTCATGAGCCCGCTCCGCCGGACCCGGCACACCGGCCTCGCTCGCGGGGCCACACGCCCCGACCGACTGGCCCGGATGGCCGACCTGCACAACGGCAAATGGGTCTGCGCCGACCAGCTGGAGCTGTTCGACACCGAGACCAGCCAGGAGCAGCCCACCGCTCCCGGCACCCCGTCTGGCCAGCAGTAACCCGTCAGTAACCCGTTAGTAGGACTCCCTCACCGCATAGCCGTCACAAGCAACCGGTGAGGGAGTCCTTTCCCCGAAGGGACCTTTGTCATGGCACGCCACGACACCCCGAGTATCGCAACCGGCCGACCGCAGGAGAAGCGCAGCGTGGGTGATGTCGTTCAGTTCCCCGGCCACCGCCGCACCGGCCAGCACCCGCCGGTCGTCGAGGGCTCCGTCGCCCCCTCCCCCACCAGTCCGGAGGAGGCCGAGCAGACCCCCGTCGCCACCGCCGCCCCGGCGCGCAGGCAGCGGGCCCAGCCTCCCCCGGCCAAGCCCCGCGCCGCCTCCGTCGCCAGCGCGGGCCGGTTGCGCTACGTCAGCTCGGTCGCTGGGTTCGGGACACTCCGGGCACCGGTGGTGGTGTCGGACCGGTTCTGGGACTGGGCCAAGCTGGCCCCCCTGCGGGAGGACGGCACCCACCACACCCGCGTCGCCGACCGCAACACCGCCCTGTACACGGCCCGCCAGCAGCAGCGCGGCCACGCCGCAGGCCAGATCCTCAAGGTCGCCAGCGCGCCATGGACGGCCTGGCAAGTCCGCATCGGCAAACGCCATGTACCGCTGCCGCTGCTCACCTGGGGCGTCACCGCAGGCTGTGTCTCCGCAGTCGTGTGGCCGGAGAACCGGATGCTGGCCGGCACCTTCGGCCACCTCACCACCTGGCTCGGGGAACTGGCCGGATGGACCGGCGACACCCTGGGAGCCGTCGCGGAACCAGTCGGCCTCCTGCTGCTCGGAGCGACTGCGGTCTACGGCATCACCTCGGGCATCGTCGCCGAACAGCGCGCCCGCGTGGCCGCCAGGACCGGCCCGGCCGGGACCGCGACAGGACCCCAACCCCCCGAGGCAGGCATGTTGACCGCCGCCTTCCGCGCTGCGGGGATCATCAAAACCGACGGCACCCTCACCCTCACCGGCCCCGTCGTCCAAGTCCCCGGCGGGTGGCGCGCCGACATCGTCCTCCCGGGCGGCTACACCGTCGGGATGGTCCGCAAGCTCGACCACCTCGACCGGCTGGCCTCCGCGCTCTCGACCATCCCGGCGTTCCTGTCGGTCACCAACGGAGCGACCTCGGGGTCGCTGTCCCTGACCAGGTACGAAACGCTGCCGTTCACCGGCCCGCCCGTGGCTCACCCGCTCCTGGGTGGTGGGCGTCTGGACGTGGCCCGTGACGGCGTCCCCCTCGGCCTCGACGTGCACGGCCAGGTCGTCCGCGTGGACATCGTCCGGGGGCGGCACGGGCTGATCGTCGCCTCCTCCGGCAACGGCAAAACCCAGCACCTCTTGAGCCTGATGCTGTCCCTGGGCATGGACCCCGCCACCACCATGGCGTTGTTGGATGGCAAGCCCGACGGCACGCTTGACCCGCTGTTGCCGCTGGTCGACGCCCACGTCGACGCGTCGATGGACGAGTGGTTGGAGCGGGCGGCGGACCTGCTCGAAGCCGAGGTCGAGCGCTGCCGGGAACGGCAACAGCGCATCCGCAACCGCGAAACCCTCGGGTTCCGGTTGATCGTGATCGACGAATTCCAAATGTTCACCGGCAACACCGCCGCCGGCGGCATGAAACAGGACTCACCCCACCGGCGTATCCGCACCGCCCTGGAAGAGATCAACCGACTCGGACGCTCCGCCCTGGTCGGCTTCGTCCTCGCCTCCCAGTCCTACGACGGCCGCACCATCGACGCCGGAGCGCTGAGCAGCGTCGGATGGCGCGTCATCGGCTACGCCCCCTCCGACATGTCGAGAGAGGCCCTCGCCGAGCACGCCGCCCGCTACGACCTCGACACCAGCAAGATGCTGGTCGACTCCGAGCAGACCGGCACCGCTGTGGTCATCTCCCCCGGCATCGACCGCTACGCCCTCGCCCGAGGCTGGTACCAGACCACCGACGCCGTCACCGCCGCCGTCAAGCTCGCCCTCCAGCAACGGGCACAGGCCGGGATCACCCAGGCCGAGACCACCCGGCCACCATTGCGGGCGGTCCGGGTCCCCGCCGAACTCGCCGTCGCGGCCGACCTCGCCCGCCAAGTACAGGAGCAGGGCGCACCCATCGTGGCCACCGCCGCGATCCTGGCCGCCCTCGACGATCCCGACATGACCCCACACCGGCTCTCCCACCTCCTCACCGGCTGGACCGGACACCGCGTCGAACGCCAAAACTTCGACGGCGACCAACTCCGAGGCCCCCGCGTCACCCACCTCCTCACCGCCGTCGACCGCATCAACAACGGCGGACCCCTCACCGTCGACCAACCCACCGAGGCGTAACACTGCGTCACCACAAGCCCCGTCCCGCACCGTGTGGGACGGGGCTTTTCCCTACCCGACAAAGCGACGACAAAGCGACGAGCAACCGACGAGCAAGCGACGAGCAAGCGACGAGCAAGCGACGACCTCGTCGCTTTGTCGTCGCTTTGCTCGTCGGATCTGACCAGCAAAAACAGCCACACTCGTCGCTTCAACCACCCCCCTCCCCCCACGCCCCCGAAACCCGCCCTACAGCCCCTCTGGCACCCGACGAGGGGGAAGGGTCCGACGAGCACCGGCGAACCCACACCGACAGTCACACACCGTCACAGAAACGGTGTCCGCCCAGCCCGTGACACGCCCCCACCGGATGTCCGGAATGTCCGTATCCCGGAGGGATGCCTGAGTGCACGACCCTTGGCAGTTGGCCTTGCTCGCCGCCCCTCCCACGGTCCGCAGGGCGCGAGACCCAGCCGCGCTCCGCCCTGTCCTCCCCGCGCGGATGAGTCGCCTCTCCGCCCCTCTCAGACCCACCGGGAGCGGACCCCAGCGGCGAGTAAACGACCCGCACTCACACACCCGAGTCAGCCCACATCCCCAGCGCAGCGACGACACACCCGCGCGCCGACCACCCGCCCCCAGGCCAACACCCCGGCCCGTAAGGGCCGCTGTCCTACCATCTTGCTCCGCAGGAAAACCCTTGTGGCACAACGGTTTCGAGTATCCGATAGGTACACCCGTGCCGGTCAAGCCAGTCCCGTGCACCGGTAAGGCCATGGCGTTCGGTCGCGGTGAGCAGGTCAGCGGCAAGCCAGCGAACGGTGTCCTTCCACGACTCAGAGTCGATCGCGAGCAGGTCCTCACCACCGAGTTCCTCTTCGGCGATCTCCTCATCGGTCAGCTCTTCTACCTGCGCCAACTCCCGCAGGGGCTCGGTGATGTGCATCTGCCTGCGGCCCCGGCTGGTCTTCTCCCACTCCCACCACAGCTCGATGTCGTCGGCGAGGCCGGTCTCCGCGCCGTCGGCGAGGATCTGGAACGGGGTCCGGCCGGTGTGGCGACCCTTCTTGAACTGGCCCATCGTGGCTTCGGCGGCCAGGCCCTCGGCGTAGGTGTTCTTGTTGAAGTAGTCAGCCAGCTTCACCGCAACAGCGCCCGAGCCGACGGTCATGTTCATGCCGCCCTCGTAGCGTTCATCCTCCGCATCCCACAGGCGGAGGGAGTCGAATCCCTTGCGCTGCAAAGACTTGCGGAACCGATCGTGCATGCGCTCACCGCAGTGATTGATCATCTCCGCCGAGAGCGGCCCGTCGAAGACCATCAGCGCGTGAACGTGCGGGTGCCAGCCGTGCTCCTCGCCATGGGTGGCTTCCCAGATCCGGGCGAAGCCGACGATGCCGAACTGCTCTTTGTCCTTGAGGTAGCCCCGGCCGGAGGTGGCAGCGCCCCAGGACTTCGACAGCGCGTCCCAGGTCTGCTTGAGGCTGTGACCTCGGTGATGCCAGACGGTCATGGTCAACAAAGCCACGGTGAAGCCCTTGCGGATAGCCGCATCGATGATCTTCGCCAGCTCCTCAGCGCGTCGGGAGGCGATCTTGGCCGAGCAGACCGGGCAGGACCAGACCGATCCGCAGGTCTGGAGTCCAGCGAACCCAGCGACGTTCCCGCTCGGGCTGGTGCTCAGCCTCAGGATCACCGACCCGTCCGGGCTGGTCGTGTGGTTACCACAGCGTCGAAGGCGGTCGAGCTGAGTCACAGCCCAGAGCCTATGCCGAGCGGTGTACCGGGCTGACCGACGCGACTCCCGACCGGGGCTCTGACCAGCGGCGGAAGAGTTGTTCGCGGGGTTACCAAGGCCCGACCCTGCGGGCCGGGCGGCACGGCCCTTCGGCTCCTTCGTCGCCGGGGCCGCGCCCCGTTCGCGGGCAGCCTTGGGGTCCGCGACACGAGCGCGTGGTGATACTCCCCGGGAGGCGGGGGGGGCCGGTACGATCTGCGTTGCAAGCATGTGGGTCTCCGCTACTGCTCAGCGGACCGCGTGCCGAAGGGTCGGAGGGTACGAGCTCCGGCCCTTCTGCGTGTCCGGGGGTGATCATGCCGAGCTGAGCCCGGTACTGGTGGCTGACATGCCGGTGCGAGGAGCAAAATTTGGCCGGCGGGTGGTGTCGCGCGCGGGAGCGCGTAGCTGCCGCCCTGTGTACAACTGCGCCCGCGAGCGGACGAAGTTGCACACAGGTTGCCAACGGGAAATGGCTGGTCATCGGCCTGTGACCCGCTCGACGTACTCCACATAGCTCTCCACCTGGGGGCTGCGCAGACGCATCAGCGGGAGTCCTGGGCCAGAGATGAGCGCTCGACCCGCAGGAGAGATCATGTGGGCGCTGACCTGGTGATCCTCAGCTGCCGGGTGGAGCATCTTCACCGAACCAGGATCCTCCACCGGGAAGGTGAGCCGGAGGGACGCCTGGTCGCGCTCGAAGCCTCCGACGAACCCGGCCTCGGCGCGCTGGATGATCAGCATCACACGGATGCCGACCTTGGCGCCCTCGACCATGAGGCGGAAGCGGGCGGCTTCGATGCGGGGGACGAGCTTGCTCCCGGCCGGGGCGTTCTTCGGCAACGACGCGTCATGCACCGCAGCAGCCTTGAGCAGGCTGGCCAACTCCTCGATCACCACCAGCTCGTACGGGTCGGACTCGGTGATCGGCAAAACGTCGAGGTGAGCGGGCATCCGGGCGAGGCGACGCTCCATCTCACCAACCAGGTTCTCGAGTACTTCGGCGTGCCGGGCGAGGTTCGCGGTGCCGAGGGCCTGGTGCTCGACGTGGCGGGTCGAGGCGAACGGCCTGAGCAGGAGCCCGGTGATGTCGCTGCCGGAGATGCGCACCGTCGGGCACTTCACCAGCTGGCCGAGGAAGCCGTAGACGAAGCGGGACTTCCCGGAGCGGGTTTGACCTTGGACGATCACGTGGGTGACGTCGGCGAGGTTGACGCTCATGATCTCACCGGTGTCGGCGCGGCCCAGCACCACGATGGGGTCAGCGGCCGGGGAAGCGTAGACAGGAACGGCCAGCGGGTCGGTGGTCACCAGCTCGATCTTGACGTAACCATGAGCACGCGGGGTAATCCGGATGGAGGGGACTCCAAGACCATAGGCCAACCGCAGAGCGGCCTTAATCAGATCCTCCGGGGTCTGGCCGGCGCGCAGTCGCACGGTCAACCGCGGAGTGGGTTCGAGCGCCACAGCGGTGACCTGGGGGATGGAGATCCCGCCGACACCGGCGGCCGAGGTGGTGTCCCGGCCCAGGTTGGCGCCGTAGGCGGTCTCAGCCCACCGCTGAGCAAGGCGAGAGGCGATCACGCGCTGTTCCCTCACGAGGGCCTTGTGCGCGCGTCTGGAGGCCCACCAGGAGCGTCCAGGGATCGGGTGTCGGGGCGGGCTGCTGTAGACGCTGATCGTCATGGTCGTCCTCCGGAGACGGGGCAGGCCCGCCGCGAGTCGGGGGAGCCTCGGGGCGGACCTGCATTCAGGTGGTCGTTTTCCGTTGTGCCCCAACAGGTTCAGGCGGCCTTCTGCTGGGCGGGGGCGTCCTTGGCGATGCCGGAGGCGCGCAGGGTGATCCGGGGCCAGCCGGTGGCCTTGTCCTTCATCACGTTCGCGATCAAGCCGACGAAGGCCACGGGCGTGAACTTCGCGAGCACGGGGCGCTGCTTGGCGGCCACGGTGACGCCGATGACCTCGGCACGGCCGTTCTCGTCGTCAGGGGTGCCGTCGTCGACCAGGCAGTCGACCGTCCAGAGCAGCAGGCCGTTGTCGTCGGTGGCGTGCGAGCCCTGGACCAGCTTCGAAGAGCCGTCGGCGAGCTTGACGTACTCGGGCTTCGCGGCGATCTTGCCGGTGGCGATGAGCTGGAGGCGGGAGGCGTCAACAGGGATCTGTCGCATGGGAGGCTCCGAAGGTTGGGAAGGTATGGAAGGTGTAGACGTTTCGATGAGCAAGGTAGCATGGGGTCAACGAAACGTCTACACCTTCCACAAGTTTAGGAGTTGATCATGGTCAGGAAGTACAAGCGCATCGCCCGTGACCTGCGAGAACTGATCTCCCAGGGCCAGTACCCTCCGGGCAGTTTGCTGCCGCCGATCCCCGAGCTGATGGCCACGTACGACGTGGCGCGGGACACCGTGCGCGACGCCGTGGCGACCCTGGCGAACGAGGGACTCGTGACGCCTCGTTCTGGCATCGGCACCGTGGTGCGCGAGGTCACCGAGGTGAACCTGAACAGCAGCCTCTCGACTCCTCATCCGACCTGGGATGAAACGGCCGGGGAATCTGCTCAGACCGTGATCAAGGAAACCGAGTGGGCAATTGCCGACACGGAAATCGGAATGCGGCTGAAGGTCGACCCGGGAACTGAAGTGGTGCGCCGGTGCAAGCACTACTACAAGGGCCGGGACGTTGTGCTTATGCATGAGCAGTGGATTTCGGGCGAGATCGCGCGGAAGATCACCGAGGTCAGCGGGTACGACTGGAGCGACAAGAAGGCCAAGAAGCCGAAGGATCTCTACTCGCTCATGCGGGATGCCGGATATGTTCCGACGGAATCGACCGAGGTCGTGACCTGCCGAATGCCCGATCCGAATGAACGGGACACGATGAATATGCCTCCGGGCGTTCCGGTCCAGCTGATCATGCGAATCACGCACAACGCCGAGGGAAAGTCGCTAGAGACGAGCAACTTCTCCGGCTGCGGCGACCGCACGACCCAGACCTACACCGTGCGCATTCCGCATCCGGAGACGCTGCACTGAGGTATGGCCCTTCAGCCCTCACTGTGATTTCAGTGGGGGCTGAAGCTATTTCGGGGGTAGTGGCTTGGTCTACCGATCAGCGACCCACCCGCGCGGGGAGGACAGGGCGCAGCACAACCCAGTCCCGCGCCCTGCGGACCGTAAGGGCCGCTGTCCTACTATCTTGGCTCGCCGCAGGCGGGCCCAGGCCGACTCACAAGCCACACCCCAACGCCCCTCCTGCCTCACCTGGCGGGCCGCAAGACGCGCGACTCAGCCGGGCTCCGCGCCGCCCTCAACGCGCCCGTGAGTCGCCCCTCTGTGCACCCAGCCCTCCGGAGTCACAAGCCGCGCACTGCGTAGTGCCAAAGGTGTGACGCACTTGATCTTGCTGGGAACGCCAGCCGGTGAGTGGTGTCGGCAGAGCAGCGGCGGCGCGAGCCGGGAGCAGAACCAACGCGGAACCGCGACACGAACAGTGGTCGGCGTCGTGGGGCGTCCCTGGCATCGATCCGGTGGCTGGGTCTACCGATATGCGACTCACCCGCGCGGGGAGGACAGGGCACAGCACAACCCAGTCCCGCGCCCTGCGGACCGTGAGAGGTGAAGAGCAAAAGATGGCTTAGGACGCACGGGGGAGTTCCCGGCCGGGCTGAGACCCGCACCCGGCTACCGGACCCAGCCACCACCCACCACGACGCGACCGCCACCACCGGGTCCGAGGGCAACCTGTGTGCAACCGCGTCCGCCCGGCGGGCGGGGTTGTGCACAGGGCGGCAGCCCCCGCGCCTGCGCGCGACACCGTCACACAGCCGACCCCAGGAACCCGCACTGGGCAGGTATCACCGCCACGGCAGAGCCCACCCTCTAGGCGCTAGAACTCAGCTCAGGCGGTACGCGGCCCTCTAGAGGAGGGTCTAGGTCTAGAGGCCGCCCCCTCTAGACCTAGACCCCCACTAGACCCCGCCCCGGCCGACCACGACACGGCCACAGAACGAGCCTCTGAGTTGGCCTGTACGGGCCGACCTGCCCTCCCCTGCCCCTCTGGGGTCTCGGCGGAGGGCTCAGGCCCAGAGAACGCCTCTGAGCCCCTCCCACGGTCCGCAGGGCGCGAGATCGAGCCGGGCTGCGCCCTGTCCTCCCCGCGCGGGTGAGTTGCCCATCGGTAGACCCCACCACCGGATCGATCTCCGGGACGCCCCACGACGCCGACCACGAAGCGAGTCGCGGTTCCGCGTTGGTCACCGGATCGATGCCAGAACACGGCCAGGGAATGAGCCCCTGAGACGGCCCGTACGGGCCGCGATTCCATCCTTCCCGGGGTGGCCGGAAAGCACCCCTGCCCAACTGCCCACACCTAAAGGTGTGGGCAGCTAGGCAGTTGGGGTCCTGCCTAAGGCTGCCTAAAAATTTAGGCAGCGCTGACCTGCAAAAACACCCGCGCTGCCTAAAGCTGCCCAGCTGCCTAAGGCAGCCAGTTGATCATGGTCTCATTAGGCAGGACAAATCGGACATAGCGGGCATGATTTTTAGGCGCTTCCGAGCTGCCGCTTTCACACGTCAAAGCCCCCCACTCAAGCGGCTTGAGTGGGGGGCTTTGACGTGTGAAAGCGGGCTAGCTGCCTTGGGCTACAGAGGGGGCTTTTTGCTCGGCGAGCTCAGCGCACAACGCTTGGTGTGCCTTTGTGATCACAGCGGCAGCGGCGTTGGCGGGCGGCATGACGACTCCGGCCTGTTGGGCTGCTTTGACGAGGGAGGGGCGTCCCATGGGGTGGGTGATGCCTGCGGCGATGAGGGCGCGTGCGGTGATGCGGGCGGGGTCTTCGGGTTCGCCGAGGGGTGTCAGGGCGATTGAGGTGACGGGGTCGCCGTCGTCGTCGGCGACGTCTCTGAGCACGATCGAGCGGGGGGCAAAGGTGACCAGGGGGCCGCCTTCGCCGTCTTTCTGCTTGGTGGCGGTGAGGGTGACCTGGTGTGCGGGGGTGCCCTTGGTGCCGCTGACCTTGGTCATGATGATGGTGTCCATGGCTCCGGCGACCGCTGAGGCTCCTCGGCCGCGTTCGGCGTCGTGTCCGGAGTGGTGGACTAGGACCACGGCGGCACCGGATTTCTGGGCCACGGTGGTGACGCGGCGCATGACGCGCATCATCTCGGTGTTGGAGTTCTCATCGGCTCCGACGGTGCACTGGGCTTGGGTGTCGATGACCAGGACGTCGGGTCGGAGCTCGACGAGGGCTTGGATGAGCATGTGGTAGTCGGCTTCGCTGGTGAGTTGGACGGCGTGGGGGATGAGGTGGACGCCGTCCATCCTGCGGCCGTGGTGCTGCTCCCAGGCGAGGACGCGGGGGTACCAGCCGGTGATGCCTTCGGCGCAGACGTAGAGCACGGTGCCTGGGCGGACGCGGCGGCCGTGCCACGGGAGTCCTGCTCCGATGTGGGCGGCCATGTCGAGCATGGTGAAGGATTTGTAGGTGCCCCATCCGCCGACCAGGTGCATGACGCTGGCGCGGTTGAGCACGCCCTTGATGAGGTAGTGGGGTCGGGGCAGGGTGTCCCACTGGTCCCGGTTCAGGACGGTGAGCCGGGAGGGTTCCAGCTGCCGGGCTGCCGTCATGGGGTCAGCCTCAAGACCGCTCTGCTGGTGGTTGATCTCGGTCACTTGTTCCTCGTCTCTTGCCACCCCAACGCAGGTACAGGCCGTAAGCCTGGGACCCCTACACTGGAACGGCATCGGTAGATGTGTTGTCAGCCCCGGCGGGTTGGGTTCCCACATGCCGGGGCTTTCTACTGTTCTGAGACCGTAGCCCCAGGTCATCCAGTTAGCGCTTCTGAAGCTTGGTCTTCCCCGGTGGCAGCGGCATCGCAGTCTTTTCGGATGCGAGAGATGTACTCGCGACTCCAGTCCACCGAGCGTGCGATACGCGAGTTCGACTCGCCAAGGTCGAGATGCTTCGCGATCCCCTTCATGAGGGCATCGCGCACTTGGTCGTACTCGTCCCGGAGTGCTCGCAGTTCAGGGATCTCGTTTCGCGCCATGCTGTCACCACCTTTTGTTAACTAAGTTGTGAACAGGGTTGACACTCTCATTCAGTGCCACGTATTGTCAACCCTGTTCACAACTTAGTTAACGGTGATCGTAAAGGTTGCCTGACAAGCAAGCGGCCCTCGGCGGTGCAGATACACCGACCGAGGGCCTTGATCCCCAACCCGCGTCAACGGGAGAGGACCCGATCATGACTGTATCGGTCGCAGTTTCAGCGCATGGAACCGTTGTCCCACAAGCGAATGAGGAGTTCACCCGCCGTGGCGGGTTGCTGATCCCCGCCACCACCGATCTGGCCGTTGACCAGGCCGTTTCCCGGCCTGAGGCCCGTCCGGTGGATGGTTACACCGCCCAGGTTCGTGAGCTGGAAGCCGCTGCCGCTGAGGCGGAGCGGGTCCGGGCACTGCCCACCCAGCGGGTCCTGACCCGCCGCCAGGAGCTCGCCGAGGCCGCGATGCTCGCCGAGCTCGACACCGCCGAGCATGTCCGTCAGCTGCGCCACCAGGGCGTGCGGGAGACCGCGCAGCTGGGCGCGGCGGCGGAGGCGGCGGCGGGGCGGCGCAGTCTGGAGACCGACCTCAACGTCCGGGCACTCCAGCTGGCTCGTCAGCGTCGCCGCTGGACCCTGATCTGCTGGGCCGTACTCGTGCTCTCGATGGCCTTCACCTGCGTGAATGTCCAGCAGTTCGCTGCTGGGTCGGCTCCGGCGTGGTCTGCTCAGTGGCTCGTCGCCTGGGGCGTCGATCCGCTGCTCTCCGCCCTGGTGATCGGACTGCTCCTCTCCCGAGGAGACCTGGCCGCGACCGGGGCACCGATGTCGCAGAGCGCCGGCCGATCACGGCACGTGATCCTCGGCATTGAACTGGGTGCGCTGGGAGCGGCCCTGTTGATGAACGTCGCCCCCGAGCTGGCGAAGCCGGACGTGCGGTGGCAGGACGTGGCTCTGCACATCGTCGTGCCCCTGGCCGGGATGGCCGCTGCGGTGGTGCTGCCGATCGTGCAGGGCTTCTACACCGCCGCGATCACCGGTCTCACCGCTGTGGCGGGAACCGCCGGGAACAGCGGAAACACCCCTCCCAGGGGCGGTGGGCCCCGGGTGCTGGGAACCACCGGAACCACCGGAACCACCGGAACCAGCGCGGACCAGGTGTTGATGGCCCGTGCCCGGGCCGCGATCGCCCTGGGCGAGCTGCCCGCGCTGCCCTCCCGCCGGGAGATCCAGCGGGTGCTGAAGGTGCGGGCGGCTTCGGCGCAGGCGGTCAAGACCGCCCTCGGCGAGGAGACGGTCCCGCACACCGCCGTCGAGGCCGCGTCATGAGCCCGCTCCGCCGGACCCGGCACACCGGCCTCGCTCGCGGGGCCACACGCCCCGACCGACTGGCCCGGATGGCCGACCTGCACAACGGCAAATGGGTCTGCGCCGACCAGCTGGAGCTGTTCGACACCGAGACCAGCCAGGAGCAGCCCACCGCTCCCGGCACCCCGTCTGGCCAGCAGTAACCCGTCAGTAACCCGTTAGTAGGACTCCCTCACCGCATAGCCGTCACAAGCAACCGGTGAGGGAGTCCTTTCCCCGAAGGGACCTTTGTCATGGCACGCCACGACACCCCGAGTATCGCAACCGGCCGACCGCAGGAGAAGCGCAGCGTGGGTGATGTCGTTCAGTTCCCCGGCCACCGCCGCACCGGCCAGCACCCGCCGGTCGTCGAGGGCTCCGTCGCCCCCTCCCCCACCAGTCCGGAGGAGGCCGAGCAGACCCCCGTCGCCACCGCCGCCCCGGCGCGCAGGCAGCGGGCCCAGCCTCCCCCGGCCAAGCCCCGCGCCGCCTCCGTCGCCAGCGCGGGCCGGTTGCGCTACGTCAGCTCGGTCGCTGGGTTCGGGACACTCCGGGCACCGGTGGTGGTGTCGGACCGGTTCTGGGACTGGGCCAAGCTGGCCCCCCTGCGGGAGGACGGCACCCACCACACCCGCGTCGCCGACCGCAACACCGCCCTGTACACGGCCCGCCAGCAGCAGCGCGGCCACGCCGCAGGCCAGATCCTCAAGGTCGCCAGCGCGCCATGGACGGCCTGGCAAGTCCGCATCGGCAAACGCCATGTACCGCTGCCGCTGCTCACCTGGGGCGTCACCGCAGGCTGTGTCTCCGCAGTCGTGTGGCCGGAGAACCGGATGCTGGCCGGCACCTTCGGCCACCTCACCACCTGGCTCGGGGAACTGGCCGGATGGACCGGCGACACCCTGGGAGCCGTCGCGGAACCAGTCGGCCTCCTGCTGCTCGGAGCGACTGCGGTCTACGGCATCACCTCGGGCATCGTCGCCGAACAGCGCGCCCGCGTGGCCGCCAGGACCGGCCCGGCCGGGACCGCGACAGGACCCCAACCCCCCGAGGCAGGCATGTTGACCGCCGCCTTCCGCGCTGCGGGGATCATCAAAACCGACGGCACCCTCACCCTCACCGGCCCCGTCGTCCAAGTCCCCGGCGGGTGGCGCGCCGACATCGTCCTCCCGGGCGGCTACACCGTCGGGATGGTCCGCAAGCTCGACCACCTCGACCGGCTGGCCTCCGCGCTCTCGACCATCCCGGCGTTCCTGTCGGTCACCAACGGAGCGACCTCGGGGTCGCTGTCCCTGACCAGGTACGAAACGCTGCCGTTCACCGGCCCGCCCGTGGCTCACCCGCTCCTGGGTGGTGGGCGTCTGGACGTGGCCCGTGACGGCGTCCCCCTCGGCCTCGACGTGCACGGCCAGGTCGTCCGCGTGGACATCGTCCGGGGGCGGCACGGGCTGATCGTCGCCTCCTCCGGCAACGGCAAAACCCAGCACCTCTTGAGCCTGATGCTGTCCCTGGGCATGGACCCCGCCACCACCATGGCGTTGTTGGATGGCAAGCCCGACGGCACGCTTGACCCGCTGTTGCCGCTGGTCGACGCCCACGTCGACGCGTCGATGGACGAGTGGTTGGAGCGGGCGGCGGACCTGCTCGAAGCCGAGGTCGAGCGCTGCCGGGAACGGCAACAGCGCATCCGCAACCGCGAAACCCTCGGGTTCCGGTTGATCGTGATCGACGAATTCCAAATGTTCACCGGCAACACCGCCGCCGGCGGCATGAAACAGGACTCACCCCACCGGCGTATCCGCACCGCCCTGGAAGAGATCAACCGACTCGGACGCTCCGCCCTGGTCGGCTTCGTCCTCGCCTCCCAGTCCTACGACGGCCGCACCATCGACGCCGGAGCGCTGAGCAGCGTCGGATGGCGCGTCATCGGCTACGCCCCCTCCGACATGTCGAGAGAGGCCCTCGCCGAGCACGCCGCCCGCTACGACCTCGACACCAGCAAGATGCTGGTCGACTCCGAGCAGACCGGCACCGCTGTGGTCATCTCCCCCGGCATCGACCGCTACGCCCTCGCCCGAGGCTGGTACCAGACCACCGACGCCGTCACCGCCGCCGTCAAGCTCGCCCTCCAGCAACGGGCACAGGCCGGGATCACCCAGGCCGAGACCACCCGGCCACCATTGCGGGCGGTCCGGGTCCCCGCCGAACTCGCCGTCGCGGCCGACCTCGCCCGCCAAGTACAGGAGCAGGGCGCACCCATCGTGGCCACCGCCGCGATCCTGGCCGCCCTCGACGATCCCGACATGACCCCACACCGGCTCTCCCACCTCCTCACCGGCTGGACCGGACACCGCGTCGAACGCCAAAACTTCGACGGCGACCAACTCCGAGGCCCCCGCGTCACCCACCTCCTCACCGCCGTCGACCGCATCAACAACGGCGGACCCCTCACCGTCGACCAACCCACCGAGGCGTAACACTGCGTCACCACAAGCCCCGTCCCGCACCGTGTGGGACGGGGCTTTTCCCTACCCGACAAAGCGACGACAAAGCGACGAGCAACCGACGAGGTCGTCGCTTGCTCGTCGCTTGCTCGTCGGTTGCTCGTCGCTTTGTCGTCGCTTTGCTCGTCGGATCTGACCAGCAAAAACAGCCACACTCGTCGCTTCAACCACCCCCCTCCCCCCACGCCCCCGAAACCCGCCCTACAGCCCCTCTGGCACCCGACGAGGGGGAAGGGTCCGACGAGCACCGGCGAACCCACACCGACAGTCACACACCGTCACAGAAACGGTGTCCGCCCAGGCCCGTGACACGCCCCCACCGGATGTCCGTAATGTCCGTATCCCGGAGGGATGCCTTAGTGCACGACCGCCCTTCGGTTGCCCTCGTCTTTCGCCCTCGATCTCACCCCGATCGCGCCGCCCTCAACGCCCGGGTGAGTCGCCTCTCTGTGCACCCAGCCCTCCGGAGTCACCGGCCGCGCACTGCGTAGTGCCAGAGGTGTCACGCACTTGATCTTGGTGAGAACGCCAGCCGGTGAGTGGTGTCGGCAGAGCAGCGGCGGTGACGGTCGGGAGCAGAACCAACGCGGAACCGCGACACGAACAGTGGTCGGCGTCGTGGGGCGACCCTGAGACCGACCCTGTGGCTGGGTTTACCGATCGGCGACTCACCCGGGCGGGGAGGACAGGGCGCAGCACAACCCAGTCGTGCGCCCTGCGGACCGTGGAGAGGCGAAGAGCAAAAGACGGCTGAGGACCCACGGGGGAGTTCCCGGCCGGGCTGGGACCCGCACCCGGCTACCGGACCCAGCCACCACCCCACCCGCCACGACGCGACCGCCACCACCGTGTTCGAGGGCAACCTGTGCGCAAACCACGACCGCCCCGGCGGGGTTGTGCACAGGGCGGCAGCACCGCGCCTGCGCGCGACACCGTCCGGCGGCCAACCCCAGGAACCCGCACCGGGCAGGTATCACCGCCACGGCAGAGCCCACCCTCTAGGCGCTAGAACGCAGCTCAGGCCGCATGTAGCCCTCTAGAGGAGGGTCTAGGTCTAGAGGGGGCGGCCTCTAGACCCCGCCCCGGCCGACCACGGCACGGCCCCGGAGCGAGCCTCTGAGATGGCCTGTACGGGTCACACAGCCCTCCCCCGCCCTTCTGGGTCCCAGCGAGGGGGCTCAGGCCCGGAGAACGCCCCTGAGCCCCCTCCTCACGGTCCGCAGGGCGCGGGATCAAGCCGTGCTCCGCCCTGTCCTCCCCGCGCGGGTGAGTCGCCGATCGGTAAACCCAGCCACAGGGTCGGTCTCAGGGACACCTCACGACGCTGACCACCGACCGTGTCGCGGTTCTGTCCTTTTCGGACATAAGGCACGCGATTTTCGGAGATCCCAGCAAGCGCCCGGAATGTCCTATTATGCGACACCCGGGCTGCATAACTATGACTAAACCTGCATGCCCATGCGAAAATCCGCGTTGCAGCACTTGGCCTCCGCGTTGCAGCACTGTTGCAGCTCTTTGTTGCAGCTCTTTCCTCAGCGAAAGTGCTGGTCAGGGTGCGTTTTGAACGAAGCGTTGCAGCTGTTGCAGCACTTTTGCCCTACCTCTCCGTTTTAACTACGCGTACGTGAAGAAAAACGGAGAGGTACCGCAAAAGTGCTGCAACAGCTGCAACGCTTCGCCACTCAGCATGTTTGAACTGCGCAAAGAGGCGTTGCAGCTCTTTCGGAAAGAGCTGCAACAGTGCTGCAACCCGGAGGCCAAGTGCTGCAACCCGAACAGAGCTGAAGGGGCCCCTTCCGGGACCCCTTCAGTGGCTATTCCTGCTGGTCAGTGACCTATTGCGGCGTCCTGAGAGTCCACCACCAGATAGATTTCCCCTCAACCCTCCTTTTACGGTCCACTCCGTCGATCTGGTAGCCGAGCTTGATCAGGGCCGGTGCGCCGCGTTTGACGGCTCCGCTGAATACCGAACCGGTCCGGGGCCAGTGCTTCTCCGGCGGGAAGCCGCCGAAGGCGTGCTGGGTGACCCGGTCGAAGAGCTCCTTCGGTTTGCCTTCCCACGCACCTGATGGCTGGGCGGAGAGGAACTTGGTGAGGGCGGTGAGGACCTGTGATCCTTCGACGACGTCGCCGGAGAGGTCTTCCTGGCCATCGAGGTAGGTGGCCAGGGGTGCGGTGCCGGTGACGTGGTCCAGGGCGGTGAGCAGCTCGGCGAAGTCGGCCATCCGGGGGCGCTCGACGAGGGAGGTGCGGGCGGTGGGGAGGGCGGCGTAGACCTCGGCGAGGAGTTGGCAGAGTCCGCCGAGGATGGCCGGGCGTGCTTTCTCGAACTCGCGGAGCAGGTGGGTGGCGCTGCGGCGGCCTTTGTCGGTGATCCGGTCCAGATCGACCCGGAGGAGTCGGTCGGCGAGGTCTCCTCGGAGTGCTCCGGCGTCGATGGCGGTCAGGGCGATGGGGCGTTGGAATTCCAGGACGGAGACGTCGCTGTCGGAGTAGAGGGAGCGGGCGAGGAAGCCGTCTCCGGTGACGATGCGGCAGAGGGCGTCGGAGAGCCAGTCGGGGATGTGGCTGATGTTGTCCAGCCCCAGCACCCACCCGGCGGCGGTGCCCACGGCGAGGTCTTTCTCGTCGCGGGGCACTGAGCGCAGGGGGGCGGGGCCGGGGTCGATGAGGCTGATGAGCAGTTTGCAGGCGGAGGTTTTGCCGGAGCCTTGGAAGCCGGAGAGGAACAGGATCGGGGCGGGAACCCCGGCCTGCATCGCCGCCAGCAGCCAGCCGACCGCCAGGGGCCAGGTCTCGTGGGAGACGTTGAGCAGCTCCAGGAACCGGTCGATCCCGGGCTGCCACCCGCCCGGGTCGCGGACCGGCTCCGGGAGGGTGCCGATGAGTTTGGTGCGGCGGAACAACGGCCGGTCGGGAAGGGTGACCTCCCAGGCCCCGGGGGTGATGTGGATGGCCCGGCCGGTGGCGTCCCCGAGGTCGATCCAGGTGCCATCCCCGTCGGCATCCGGGGCGATGCGTAGGTGGAGTCGGGTTTGTTCGGCGTCCTCGGTGAGGGCTTCGAGCATCGCGATGGCATCAGCGATCCCGCCTTGGCCGGGGACGGTGCCGTGTTCGCGGTAGTACTCGCGGATGAGGACCTGACGCACTGATCCGATGCTGTTGGGGCCGGTGCCACGCAACGGGATCGCGATCGGTGGCCCATCGCGGCGGACGCCGTAGACGGTGCCGTCGATGTCGGAGACGAAGTCGAACAGTCGTAGTCCGATGGGGACCAGGACGTCGGCGATGGAGGGCTTGCCCTCGGACATGGTTCCTCGCTTTTCCTGCCACCCCAACGCAGGTACAGGCGGTAGGCCTATGACCCGTAGACTGGAGTGGCATCTTCATCGGATGTTTCGGCCCGGTCCGTCTTTCCACGGGGGACCGGGTCTTTTTTATTTCTGAACTGGAATTATTTTCTCTTTAGCTCGCCACCACATCCATATTGGTCACTGCGCTTCATTTTTATGTTGTTCGATCAGGCCAGGAATAGGCCGCTCAAACAGGGCTGCCGATATAAGATTGGAGTCTGCGACGCGGACGAACCGGAATCCAGCTTGCTTATAGTAGGAGTGTAGTCGCCTATTTGACGTCCAAGCATCCAAGCGAAGCCAATGCTTGCCAAGTTGGCGGCCGAGCGTTTCGGCATGCTGGAGCAGATAAGTACCGATGTTACGGCCAGCATAACTGCGCGCGACGACCATGCGATGTACGATCATGGCGTCGGCCAGCTCAGCTCCACTCCACAGCCCGGGGTCGGCCTCAGTGTCCACGGTGATAGTGCCAACCGGCTGACCATTGTCTTCGGCGATCCAGCATGTGTCAGCTGAGACATTAGCTTTGATATTGTGCATCTTGACTGGATATTGCCACTGATTGCTTCCTTGCTCGGCGAGCCAAGAAGCAGCCTCCGTCCACATCTTTGCTACTACCATGATATCGGCTTGGCCTTCAGCCAAGCGGATCGTGACGCTCACTGATTTACCCCGTGAGGTCGGTTGTACTGGATGATGTGCCGGTCACCTGGCAGTACGAAGTACTCAACCCGGACAATTTTCTTGGTGTCGGTGAGACCAGTGACATAGTGCACGGCGACCGGTGTCCCGCCGGGAAGTTCGAGCCGTTGGGTTTCATCGGGATTGGGCATTCGTACGTATATGTCATCGATGGCGTGTGTCTCCAAGCCGACGACATCCTCGATCACAGCGTTTGAGCCGCGTGGAATGTCTTCCGGCGACATAACCTCAGTGCCTTCAGCAAATTCCCGAAGGTAGTAGGTGTCGTTGATGTTGAAAGGGTCACCATCCAGGTAACGGATTCTCTTACGCACCACCACAATCGTGCCGAGCTTGACTTGCATCCGTGTTGCTACCGGTTCAGGTGCAGGTTCGAGTGCCACGGAGATGATCTGGCTGGGTTTGCGGCCCTTTACTTCTTGCTGAGACATGTACCGGTCCAGCGCGATCGAGATTCGCGGATCACTTTCGGCCTGCGGGCGGTAGATCATCGGCTCAAACATGCGGACGGTTCGGCCGATGCCGGACCGGGCAACCAGCAAACCTTCCTGCTCCAAGCTGCGTAGCGCGTACCGCACAGTGGTCCGACTGACCTTGTAGAGCCGCTCCAGCTCCAGCTCTGACGGAATTTTTTCACCCTGCGAGATCTCCCCACCTTTGATCTTTTTGCGCAGGTCATCGGCCAGTTTGGCTTGAAGCGATCGCTCTGCCATGTGGAGGCCCCTCCAAATCCTTCGTTGCGAACCTGTTGACGGGAGAGTATACTTGTTACTACATTTTAGGCAACGGGTACTACAGGTACACCAAAAGTGACAGGACAGTTGGATCTTGCACTGAGTCGGAGGAGATGGACGGATGAGCACGATCGTCGCAGTTCAGGACCTTATTCCGTGGGAGTTGTCCGGCCCGACTCTGGCCGACTTGGACCAGCTGATCGTCGAGGCTGACTTGATCGAAGCCGAGGTCGAGTTGCTGGACGTCGAGATCAGTCTGATCGACCGCCGGGACCTGACCGTCTTCGAGGTCCGGCGCATCCGTCGCGCTCAGCGCGCGGTGCTGGCGCAGACCCTGATCCTCGGCATCACCCAGGCCGCGCTCGGTGGTGTGGCATGACCAGCGCGTTCCCGCTGCCTGAGCCCGAGGCCAACCGCCTGGTGGCCGAGGTCGAGTTGTGGCTGTCCGAGCACACCCCGCCGCCCGCCCCACCCCAGATCACGTCCGCACCGGCCACGCCGGCACCGGCACCGCGTAAGGCGCGCAGGCCGCGTGGCTCTCGGCGCTGCGACGGCCGCACCCGTGACGTGGTGGACCTGGCCGCCGAGCTGGCCGAGGCCCAGCGTGTGCACGAGCTGCTGTCTGCGGGCGATCCCCGCCTGACCGTCCCGACCCCGCGCGTGTTGCGTGCCCAGCGGCAAGCCCATGAGGCGCTGCTGTTGCGGCAGGCCGGGCAGTCTCCCGCGTTGTTGGCGCTGCGCGATGCCCGTGTCCGGCTGTGGACCACGGTCCTGGTGATGACCAGCGCGGTCTTCGGGCTGGCCTGGTCAGCCTCCGGGGTCCGCGACTCGGTCATGGCAGCGCTGGGGATCGCGCCGGGTGAGGTGGGGGCGTGGCTGGCGTGGGCGGTCGAACCCGCCCTGTCCCTAACCCTGCTCGCCACCGTCGGCGTCCAGGCCTACGCGGCGATGCGCGACCGCCCCGTCGATCCCGACAGTGCGGCCGGCACCACGTTGCGTCGCACTGAGTGGGTCACCCTCGGGCTGATCCTGACCCTGAACTGCTGGCCCGCCCTCACCGGGCTGGTCAAGTCCTTCGCGGTGCTGCCGTTGCTGGTGCACGCCCTCGGACCCGTCGCCGCCGTGGTCGGAGTCCGGACGTTGCCCGCGCTGTGGTCGATCCTGGGCTGCCTACCGACCCCGGTATCGGGGGCTACCCCGGCCCCTACGGGCCTACGTACTGGGCAAACACACCCTGACACCACCAGTGTCGTCGCCGAGCTGGTGGCCCGTGCCCGGGAGCTGATCGCCGCCGGGCAGCTGCCCGACCAGCCCTCCGCGACGCGGGTGCAGAAGGCCCTGCGGTGTGGCATGGACGACGCCCGCGCTGTGCGTGACGCGCTCTCCGGCGGAGCGACGTCATGAGCCCGGTCCGCCGGACCCGGCACGCCGGGCTGGCTCGCGGGGCCACCCGCCCCGACCGGCTGGCTCGACTGGCCGACCTGCACAACGGCAAATGGGTCTGCGCCGACCAACTGGACCTCTTCGGCGACACCGAGACCAGCCAGGAGCAGGCCATCACCCCCGGCACCCCGTCTGACCATCAGTAACCCGTTGGACGGGCTCCCCCACCGCCACACCACGCGAAGGAAAACGGTGGGGGAGCCCGTCTTTCCCCGGAGGGAATTTTCGCCATGGCAAGCCACGACACCGCGAGTGTCGCAACAAACGGACCGCAGGAGAACAGCGTGGGCGATGTCGTTCAGTTCCCCAGCCACCGCCGCCACAGCGACCAGCCCCCGATCGTCGAAGGCTCCGTCGTCCCCTCCCCCGCCACCAGCCCGGAGGAGGTCGAGCACACCCCCGTCGCTGCCCCCGCCTCGGCGAGGAGGCAGCGTGCACAGCCTCCGCCCGCCAAGCCCCGCGCCGCCTCGGTGGCCAGTGCCGGGCGACTGCGCTACGTCAGCTCCGTGGCCGGGTTCGGAACACTCCGGGCACCGGTGGTGGTGTCGGACCGGTTCTGGGACTGGGCCAAGCTCGCCACACTCCGTGAGGACGGCACCCACCACACCCGCGTGGCCGACCGCAACACCGCCCTGTACACGGCCCGCCAGCAGCAGCGCGGCCAAGCGGTGGGCCGGGTGCTCACGGCAGCTGCGGCCCCGTGGACGGCCTGGCAGGTGCGGATGGGAAGCGGCGCGTGCCGCTGCCGCTGGTGACCTGGGGCGTCACCGCAGGCTGTGTCTCGGCGGTGGTGTGGCCGGAGAATCCGTTGCTGGCCAACACCTTCGGCCGTCTCAATACCTGGATGGGCGAGCTCGCCGGATGGACCGGCGAGGCCGTCGGGGCGGTCGCGGTCCCGACCGGACTCCTGCTGCTCGGAGCGACCGCGATCTACGGGATCAGCAAGGGCATCGTGATGGAGCAGCGTGCCCGTGTCGCCGCCAGGACCGGCCCGGCCGGGACCGCGACAGGGCCTCAGCCGCCGGAGGCCGGCATGTTGACCGCTGCGTTCCGGGCGGCCGGGATCATCAAAAACGACGGCACCCTCACCCTCACCGGACCCGTCATCCAGGTACCCGGCGGGTGGCGCGCCGACATCGTCCTGCCCGGCGGCTACACCGTCGGCATGGTCCGCAAACTGGACCACCTCGACCGACTCGCCTCCGCCCTCTCCACTATCCCCGCGTTCCTGTCGGTCACCAACGGGTCGACCAGCGGATCACTGTCGCTGACCCGCTACACCACGCTTCCGTTCACCGGCCCCGCCGTGGCCCACCCGCTGCTGGGTGGCGGGCGTCTGGACGTGGCCCGGGACGGGGTCCCGATCGGCCTGGACGTGCACGGCCAGGTCGTCCGCGTGGACATCGTCCGGGGGCGGCACGGGCTGATCGTCGCCTCCTCCGGCAACGGCAAAACCCAGCACCTCCTCAGCCTCATGCTCTCGCTGGCCATGGACCCCGCCACCACCATGGCCCTGCTGGACGGCAAGCCCGACGGCACCCTCGACCCGCTCCTGCCCCTGGTCGACGCCCACGTCGACGCCTCCATGGACGAGTGGTTGGAGCGAGCGGCGGACCTCCTGGAGGCCGAGGTCGAGCGCTGCCGGGAACGCCAGCAGTGCATCCGCAACCGCGAAACCCTCGGGTTCCGGTTGATCGTGATCGACGAATTCCAAATGTTCACCGGCAACACCGCCGCCGGCGGCATGAAACAGGACTCACCGCACCGCCGTATCCGCACCGCCCTGGAAGAGATCAACCGACTCGGACGCTCCGCCCTGGTCGGCTTCGTCCTCGCCTCCCAGTCCTACGACGGCCGCACCATCGACGCCGGAGCGCTGAGCAGCGTCGGATGGCGCGTCATCGGCTACGCCCCCTCCGACATGTCGAGAGAGGCCCTCGCCGAGCACGCCGCCCGCTACGACCTCGACACCAGCAAGATGCTGGTCGACTCCGAGCAGACCGGCACCGCTGTGGTCATCTCCCCCGGCATCGACCGCTACGCCCTCGCCCGAGGCTGGTACCAGACCACCGACGCCGTCACCGCCACCGTCAAGCTCGCCCTCCAGCAACGGGCACAGGCCGGGATCACCCAGGCCGAGACCACCCGGCCACCATTGCGGGCGGTCCGGGTCCCCGCCGAACTCGCCGTCGCGGCCGACCTCGCCCGCCAAGTACAGGAGCAGGGCGCACCCATCGTGGCCACCGCCGCGATCCTGGCCGCCCTCGACGATCCCGACATGACCCCACACCGGCTCTCCCACCTCCTCACCGGCTGGACCGGACACCGCGTCGAACGCCAAAACTTCGACGGCGACCAACTCCGAGGCCCCCGCGTCACCCACCTCCTCACCGCCGTCGACCGCATCAACAACGGCGGACCCCTCACCGTCGACCAACCCACCGAGGCGTAACACCGCGTCACCACAAGCCCCGTCCCGCACCGTGTGGGACGGGCTTTTCCCT
>CAXARA010000198.1:0-23310 GCA_963971135.1 Stenus bimaculatus | reverse complement strand
CCGAAAAATTTTAAAACTACATTTCTAATTAGATTTCATGAAAATAAAATTATTTAAACAAAATTTACATTTTTTTATAAAGAAATAAAAAAGTTACAGCAGTTTTTGTTTGATTTTTAAGAAAAACGCAATATTTCTAAAAAATAACGTTTTTTTGATATAATTTTAAAAGTAATCGTCCGAAAAATTTTAAAACTACATTTCTAATTAGATTTCATGAAAATAAAATTATTTAAACAAAATTTACATTTTTTTATAAAGAAATAAAAAAGTTTCTGCAGTTTTTGTGTGATTTTTAAGAAAAACGTTTTTTTGGTATAATTTTAAAAATAATCGACCGAAAAATTTTAAAACTACATTTCTAAATAGATTTCATGAAAATAAAATTATTTAAACAAAATTTACATTTTTTTATAAAGAAATAAAAAAGTTACAGCAGTTTTTGTTTGATTTTTAAGAAAAACGCATTATTTCTAAAAAATAACGTTTTTTTGATATAATTTTAAAAGTAATCGTCCGAAAAATTTTAAAACTACATTTCTAATTAGATTTCATGAAAATAATATTATTTAAACAAAATTTACATTTTTTTATAAAGAAATAAAAAAGTTACAGCAGTTTTAGTTTGATTTTTAAGAAAAACGTTTTTTTGGTATAATTTTAAAAATAATCGACCGAAAAATTTTAAAACTACATTTCTAATTAGATTTCCTGAAAATAAAATTATTTAAACAAAATTTACATTTTTTTATAAAGAAATAAAAAAGTTACAGCAGTTTTTGTTTGATTTTTAAGAAAAACGCATTATTTCTAAAAAATAACGTTTTTTTGATATAATTTTAAAAGTAATCGTCCGAAAAATTTTAAAACTACATTTCTAATTAGATTTCATGAAAATAAAATTATTTAAACAAAATTTACATTTTTTTATAAAGAAATAAAAAAGTTTCTGCAGTTTTTGTGTGATTTTTAAGAAAAACGTTTTTTTGGTATAATTTTAAAAATAATCGACCGAAAAATTTTAAAACTACATTTCTAAATAGATTTCATGAAAATAAAATTATTTAAACAAAATTTACATTTTTTTATAAAGAAATAAAAAAGTTTCTGCAGTTTTTGTGTGATTTTTAAGAAAAACGTTTTTTTGGTATAATTTTAAAAATTTACATTTTTTTATAAAGAAATAAAAAAGTTACAGCAGTTTTTGTTTGATTTTTAAGAAAAACGCATTATTTCTAAAAAATAACGTTTTTTTGGTATAATTTTAAAAATAATCGACCGAAAAATTTTAAAACTACTTTCTAATTAGATTTCATGAAAATAAAATTATTTAAACAAAATTTACATTTTTTTATAAAGAAATAAAAAAGTTACAGCAGTTTTTGTTTGATTTTTAAGAAAAACGCATTATTTCTAAAAAATAACGTTTTTTTGATATAATTTTAAAAGTAATCGTCCGAAAAATTTTAAAGCTACATTTCTAATTAGATTTCATGAAAATAAAATTATTTAAACAAAATTTACATTTTTTTATAAAGAAATAAAAAAGTTTCTGCAGTTTTTGTGTGATTTTTAAGAAAAACGTTTTTTTGGTATAATTTTAAAAATAATCGACCGAAAAATTTTAAAACTACTTTCTAATTAGATTTCATGAAAATAAAATTATTTAAACAAAATTTACATTTTTTTATAAAGAAATAAAAAAGTTTCTGCAGTTTTTGTGTGATTTTTAAGAAAAACGTTTTTTTGGTATAATTTTAAAAATAATCGACCGAAAAATTTTAAAACTACTTTCTAATTAGATTTCATGAAAATAAAATTATTTAAACAAAATTTACATTTTTTTATAAAGAAATAAAAAAGTTTCTGCAGTTTTTGTGTGATTTTTAAGAAAAACGTTTTTTTGGTATAATTTTAAAAATAATCGACCGAAAAATTTTAAAACTACATTTCTAAATAGATTTCATGAAAATAAAATTATTTAAACAAAATTTACATTTTTTTATAAAGAAATAAAAAAGTTACAGCAGTTTTTGTTTGATTTTTAAGAAAAACGCATTATTTCTAAAAAATAACGTTTTTTTGATATAATTTTAAAAGTAATCGTCCGAAAAATTTTAAAACTACATTTCTAATTAGATTTCATGAAAATAATATTATTTAAACAAAATTTACCTTTTTTTATAAAGAAATAAAAAAGTTACAGCAGTTTTAGTTTGATTTTTAAGAAAAACGTTTTTTTGGTATAATTTTAAAAATAATCGACCGAAAAATTTTAAAACTACATTTCTAATTAGATTTCCTGAAAATAAAATTATTTAAACAAAATTTACATTTTTTTATAAAGAAATAAAAAAGTTACAGCAGTTTTTGTTTGATTTTTAAGAAAAACGCATTATTTCTAAAAAATAACGTTTTTTTGATATAATTTTAAAAGTAATCGTCCGAAAAATTTTAAAACTACATTTCTAATTAGATTTCATGAAAATAATATTATTTAAACAAAATTTACATTTTTTTATAAAGAAATAAAAAAGTTACAGCAGTTTTTGTTTGATTTTTAAGAAAAACGCATTATTTCTAAAAAATAACGTTTTTTTGATATAATTTTAAAAGTAATCGTCCGAAAAATTTTAAAACTACATTTCTAATTAGATTTCATGAAAATAATATTATTTAAACAAAGTTTACATTTTTTTATAAAGAAATAAAAAAGTTTCTGCAGTTTTTGTGTGATTTTTAAGAAAAACGTTTTTTTGGTATAATTTTAAAAATAATCGACCGAAAAATTTTAAAACTACATTTCTAATTAGATTTCATGAAAATAAAATTATTTAAACAAAATTTACATTTTTTTATAAAGAAATAAAAAAGTTACAGCAGTTTTTGTTTGATTTTTAAGAAAAACGCATTATTTCTAAAAAATAACGTTTTTTTGATATAATTTTAAAAGTAATCGTCCGAAAAATTTTAAAACTACATTTCTAATTAGATTTCATGAAAATAAAATTATTTAAACAAAATTTACATTTTTTTATAAAGAAATAAAAAAGTTTCTGCAGTTTTTGTGTGATTTTTAAGAAAAACGTTTTTTTGGTATAATTTTAAAAATAATCGACCGAAAAATTTTAAAACTACTTTCTAATTAGATTTCATGAAAATAAAATTATTTAAACAAAATTTACATTTTTTTATAAAGAAATAAAAAAGTTACAGCAGTTTTTGTTTGATTTTTAAGAAAAACGCATTATTTCTAAAAAATAACGTTTTTTTGATATAATTTTAAAAGTAATCGTCCGAAAAATTTTAAAGCTACATTTCTAATTAGATTTCATGAAAATAAAATTATTTAAACAAAATTTACATTTTTTTATAAAGAAATAAAAAAGTTTCTGCAGTTTTTGTGTGATTTTTAAGAAAAACGTTTTTTTGGTATAATTTTAAAAATAATCGACCGAAAAATTTTAAAACTACATTTCTAATTAGATTTCATGAAAATAAAATTATTTAAACAAAATTTACATTTTTTTATAAAGAAATAAAAAAGTTACAGCAGTTTTTGTTTGATTTTTAAGAAAAACGCATTATTTCTAAAAAATAACGTTTTTTTGATATAATTTTAAAAGTAATCGTCCGAAAAATTTTAAAACTACATTTCTAATTAGATTTCATGAAAATAAAATTATTTAAACAAAATTTACATTTTTTTATAAAGAAATAAAAAAGTTTCTGCAGTTTTTGTGTGATTTTTAAGAGAAACGTTTTTTTGGTATAATTTTAAAAATAATCGACCAAAAAATTTTAAAACTACATTTCTAATTAGATTTCATGAAAATAAAATTATTTAAACAAAATTTACATTTTTTTATAAAGAAATAAAAAAGTTACAGCAGTTTTTGTTTGATTTTTAAGAAAAACGCATTATTTCTAAAAAATAACGTTTTTTTGATATAATTTTAAAAGTAATTGTCCGAAAAATTTTAAAACTACATTTCTAATTGGATTTCATGAAAATAAAATTATTTAAACAAAATTTACATTTTTTTATAAAGAAATAAAGAAGTTTCTGCAGTTTTTGTGTGATTTTTAAGAAAAACGTTTTTTTGGTATAATTTTAAAAATAATCGACCGAAAAATTTTAAAACTACATTTCTAATTAGATTTCATGAAAATAAAATTATTTAAACAAAATTTACATTTTTTTTATAAAGAAATAAAAAAGTTACAGCAGTTTTTGTTTGATTTTTAAGAAAAACGCATTATTTCTAAAAAATAACGTTTTTTTGATATAATTTTAAAAGTAATCGTCCGAAAAATTTTAAAACTACATTTCTAATTAGATTTCATGAAAATAATATTATTTATACAAAATTTACATTTTTTTATAAAGAAATAAAAAAGTTACAGCAGTTTTTGTTTGATTTTTAAGAAAAACGCATTATTTCTAAAAAATAACGTTTTTTTGATATAATTTTAAAAGTAATCGTCCGAAAAATTTTAAAACTACATTTCTAATTAGATTTCATGAAAATAATATTATTTAAACAAAATTTACATTTTTTTATAAAGAAATAAAAAAGTTACAGCAGTTTTAGTTTGATTTTTAAGAAAAACGTTTTTTTGGTATAATTTTAAAAATAATCGACCGAAAAATTTAAAAACTACATTTCTAATTAGATTTCATGAAAATAAAATTATTTAAACAAAATTTACATTTTTTTATAAAGAAATAAAAAAGTTACAGCAGTTTTTGTTTGATTTTTAAGAAAAACGCATTATTTCTAAAAAATAACGTTTTTTTGATATAATTTTAAAAGTAATCGTCCGAAAAATTTTAAAACTACATTTCTAATTAGATTTCATGAAAATAATATTATTTATACAAAATTTACATTTTTTTATAAAGAAATAAAAAAGTTACAGCAGTTTTTGTTTGATTTTTAAGAAAATAGCATTATTTCTAAAAAATAACGTTTTTTTGATATAACTTTAAAAGTAATCGTCCGAAAAATTTTAAAACTACATTTCTAATTAGATTTCATGAAAATAATATTATTTATACAAAATTTACATTTTTTTATAAAGAAATAAAAAAGTTTCTGCAGTTTTTGTGTGATTTTTAAGAAAAACGTTTTTTTGGTATAATTTTAAAAATAATCGACCGAAAAATTTTAAAACTACATTTCTAATTAGATTTCATGAAAATAAAATTATTTAAACAAAATTTACATTTTTTTATAAAGAAATAAAAAAGTTACAGCAGTTTTTGTTTGATTTTTAAGAAAAACGCATTATTTCTAAAAAATAACGGTTTTTTGATATAATTTTAAAAGTAATCGTCCGAAAAATTTTAAAACTACATTTCTAATTAGATTTCATGAAAATAAAATTATTTAAACAAAATTTACATTTTTTTATAAAGAAATAAAAAAGTTTCTGCAGTTTTTGTGTGATTTCTAAAAAATAACGTTTTTTTGGTATAATTTTAAAAATATTCGACCGAAAAATTTTAAAACTACATTTCTAATTAGATTTCATGAAAATAAAATTATTTAAACAAAATTTACATTTTTTTATAAAGAAATAAAAAAGTTTCTGCAGTTTTTGTGTGATTTTTAAGAAAAACGTTTTTTTGGTATAATTTTAAAAATAATCGACCGAAAAATTTTAAAACTACATTTCTAATTAGATTTCATGAAAATAAAATTATTTAAACAAAATTTACATTTTTTTATAAAGAAATAAAAAAGTTACAGCAGTTTTTGTTTGATTTTTAAGAAAAACGCATTATTTCTAAAAAATAACGTTTTTTTGATATAATTTTAAAAGTAATCGTCCGAAAAATTTTAAAACTACATTTCTAATTAGATTTCATGAAAATAAAATTATTTAAACAAAATTTACATTTTTTTATAAAGAAATAAAAAAGTTTCTGCAGTTTTTGTGTGATTTTTAAGAAAAACGTTTTTTTGGTATAATTTTAAAAATAATCGACCGAAAAATTTTAAAACTACATTTCTAATTAGATTTCATGAAAATAAAATTATTTAAACAAAATTTACATTTTTTTATAAAGAAATAAAAAAGTTTCTGCAGTTTTTGTGTGATTTTTAAGAAAAACGTTTTTTTGGTATAATTTTAAAAATAATCGACCGAAAAATTTTAAAACTACATTTCTAATTAGATTTCATGAAAATAAAATTATTTAAACAAAATTTACATTTTTTTATAAAGAAATAAAAAAGTTACAGCAGTTTTTGTTTGATTTTTAAGAAAAACGCATTATTTCTAAAAAATAACGTTTTTTTGATATAATTTTAAAAGTAATCGTCCGAAAAATTCTAAAACTACATTTCTAATTAGATTTCATGAAAATAATATTATTTAAACAAAATTTACATTTTTTTATAAAGAAATAAAAAAGTTTCTGCAGTTTTTGTGTGATTTTTAAGAAAAACGTTTTTTTGGTATAATTTTAAAAATAATCGACCGAAAAATTTTAAAACTACATTTCTAATTAGATTTCATGAAAATAAAATTATTTAAACAAAATTTACATTTTTTTATAAAGAAATAAAAAAGTTACAGCAGTTTTTGTTTGATTTTTAAGAAAAACGCATTATTTCTAAAAAATAACGTTTTTTTGATATAATTTTAAAAGTAATCGTCCGAAAAATTTTAAAACTACATTTCTAATTAGATTTCATGAAAATAAAATTATTTAAACAAAATTTACATTTTTTTATAAAGAAATAAAAAAGTTTCTGCAGTTTTTGTGTGATTTTTAAGAAAAACGTTTTTTTGGTATAATTTTAAAAATAATCGACCGAAAAATTTTAAAACTACATTTCTAATTAGATTTCATGAAAATAAAATTATTTAAACAAAATTTACATTTTTTTATAAAGAAATAAAAAAGTTTCTGCAGTTTTTGTGTGATTTTTAAGAAAAACGTTTTTTTGGTATAATTTTAAAAATAATCGACCGAAAAATTTTAAAACTACATTTCTAATTAGATTTCATGAAAATAAAATTATTTAAACAAAATTTACATTTTTTTATAAAGAAATAAAAAAGTTACAGCAGTTTTTGTTTGATTTTTAAGAAAAACGCATTATTTCTAAAAAATAACGTTTTTTTGATATAATTTTAAAAGTAATCGTCCGAAAAATTCTAAAACTACATTTCTAATTAGATTTCATGAAAATAATATTATTTAAACAAAATTTACATTTTTTTATAAAGAAATAAAAAAGTTACAGCAGTTTTTGTTTGATTTTTAAGAAAAACGCATTATTTCTAAAAAATAACGTTTTTTTGATATAATTTTAAAAGAAATCGTCCGAAAAATTTTAAAACTACATTTCTAATTAGATTTCATGAAAATAATATTATTTAAACAAAATTTACATTTTTTTATAAAGAAATAAAAAAGTTTCTGCAGTTTTTGTGTGATTTTTAAGAAAAACGTTTTTTTGGTATAATTTTAAAAATAATCGACCGAAAAATTTTAAAACTACATTTCTAATTAGATTTCATGAAAAAAAATTATTTAAACAAAATTTACATTTTTTTATAAAGAAATAAAAAAGTTACAGCAGTTTTAGTTTGATTTTTAAGAAAAACGCATTATTTCTAAAAAATAACGTTTTTTTGATATAATTTTAAAAGTAATCGTCCGAAAAATTTTAAAACTACATTTCTAATTAGATTTCATGAAAATAAAATTATTTAAACAAAATTTACATTTTTTTATAAAGAAATAAAAAAGTTATAGCAGTTTTTGTTTGATTTTTAAGAAAAACGCATTATTTCTAAAAAATAACGTTTTTTTGATATAATTTTAAAAGTAATCGTCCGAAAAATTTTAAAACTACATTTATAATTAGATTTCATGAAAATAAAATTATTTAAACAAAATTTACATTTTTTTATAAAGAAATAAAAAAGTTTCGGCAGTTTTTGTGTGATTTTTAAGAAAAACGTTTTTTTGGTTAATTTTAAAAATAATCGACCGAAAAATTTTAAAACTACATTTCTAATTAGATTTCATGAAAATAAAATTATTTAAACAAAATTTACATTTTTTTATAAAGAAATAAAAAAGTTACAGCAGTTTTTGTTTGATTTTTAAGAAAAACGCATTATTTTTAAGAAAAACGTTTTTTTGGTATAATTTTAAAAATAATCGACCGAAAAATTTTAAAACTACATTTCTAAGTAGATTTTATGAAAATAAAATTATTTAAACAAAATTTACATTTTTTTATAAAGAAATAAAAAAGTTTCTGCAGTTTATGTGTGATTTTTAAGAAAAACGTTTTTTTGGTATAATTTTAAAAATAATCGACCGAAAAACTTTAAAACTACATTTCTAATTAGATTTCATGAAAATAAAATTATTTAAACAAAATTTACATTTTTTTATAAAGAAATAAAAAAGTTACAGCAGTTTTTGTTTGATTTTTAAGAAAAACGCATTATTTCTAAAAAATAACGTTTTTTTGATATAATTTTAAAAGTAATCGTCCGAAAAATTTTAAAACTACATTTCTAATTAGATTTCATGAAAATAAAATTATTTAAACAAAATTTACATTTTTTTATAAAGAAATAAAAAAGTTTCTGCAGTTTTAGTTTGATTTTTAAGAAAAACGCATTATTTCTAAAAAATAACGTTTTTTTGATATAATTTTAAAAGTAATCGTCCGAAAAATTTTAAAACTACATTTCTAATTAGATTTCATGAAAATAAAATTATTTAAACAAAATTTACATTTTTTTATAAAGAAATAAAAAAGTTACAGCAGTTTTTGTTTGATTTTTAAGAAAAACGCATTATTTCTAAGAAATAACGTTTTTTTGATATAATTTTAAAAGTAATCGTCCGAAAAATTTTAAAACTACATTTCTAATTAGATTTCATGAAAATAAAATTATTTAATCAAAATTTACATTTTTTTATAAGGAAATAAAAAAGTTTCTGCAGTTTTTGTGTGATTTTTAAGAAAAACGTTTTTTTGGTATAATTTTAAAAATAATCGACCGCAAAAATTTTAAAACTACATTTCTAATTAGATTTCATGAAAATAAAATTATTTAAACAAAATTTACATTTTTTTATAAAGAAATAAAAAAGTTACAGCAGTTTTTGTTTGATTTTTAAGAAAAACGCATTATTTCTAAAAAATAACGGTTTTTTGATATAATTTTAAAAGTAATCGTCCGAAAAATTTTAAAACTACATTTCTAATTAGATTTCATGAAAATAAAATTATTTAAACAAAATTTACATTTTTTTATAAAGAAATAAAAAAGTTTCTGCAGTTTTTGTGTGATTTTTAAGAAAAACGTTTTTTTGGTATAATTTTAAAAATAATCGACCGAAAAATTTTAAAACTACATTTCTAATTAGATTTCATGAAAATAAAATTATTTAAACAAAATTTACATTTTTTTATAAAGAAATAAAAAAGTTACAGCAGTTTTTGTTTGATTTTTAAGAAAAACGCATTATTTCTAAAAAATAACGTTTTTTTGATATAATTTTAAAAGTAATCGTCCGAAAAATTTTAAAACTACATTTCTAATTAGATTTCATGAAAATAAGATTATTTAAACAAAATTTACATTTTTTTATAAAGAAATAAAAAAGTTTCTGCAGTTTTTGTGTGATTTTTAAGAAAAACGTTTTTTTGGTATAATTTTAAAAATAATCGACCGAAAAATTTTAAAACTACATTTCTAATTAGATTTCATGAAAATAAAATTATTTAAACAAAATTTACATTTTTTTATAAAGAAATAAAAAAGTTACAGCAGTTTTTGTTTGATTTTTAAGAAAAACGCATTATTTCTAAAAAATAACGTTTTTTTGATATAATTTTGAAAGTAATCTTCCGAAAAATTTTAAAACTACATTTCTAATTAGATTTCATGAAAATAATATTTTTTAAACAAAATTTACATTTTTTTATAAAGAAATAAAAAAGTTACAGCAGTTTTAGTTTGATTTTTAAGAAAAACGTTTTTTTGGTATAATTTTAAAAATAATCGACCAAAAATTTTAAAACTACATTTCTAATTAGATTTCATGAAAATAAAATTATTTAAACAAAATTTACATTTTTTTATAAAGAAATAAAAAAGTTACAGCAGTTTTTGTTTGATTTTTAAGAAAAACGCATTATTTCTAAAAAATAACGTTTTTTTGATATAATTTTAAAAGTAATCGTCCGAAAAATTTTAAAACTACATTTCTAATTAGATTTCATGAAAATAATATTATTTAAACAAAATTTACATTTTTTTATAAAGAAATAAAAAAGTTACAGCAGTTTTTGTTTGATTTTTAAGAAAAACGCATTATTTCTAAAAAATAACGTTTTTTTGATATAATTTTAAAAGTAATAGTCCGAAAAATTTTAAAACTACATTTCTAATTAGATTTCATGAAAATAATATTATTTAAACAAAATTTACATTTTTTTATAAAGAAATAAAAAAGTTTCTGCAGTTTTTGTGTGATTTTTAAGAAAAACGTTTTTTTGGTATAATTTTAAAAATAATCGACCGAAAAATTTTAAAACTACATTTCTAATTAGATTTCATGAAAATAAAATTATTTAAACAAAATTTACATTTTTTTATAAAGAAATAAAAAAGTTTCTGCAGTTTTTGTGTGATTTTTAAGAAAAAACGTTTTTTTGGTATAATTTTAAAAATAATCGACCGAAAAATTTTAAAACTACATTTCTAATTAGATTTTATGAAAATAAAATTATTTAAATAAAATTTACATTTTTTTATAAAGAAATAAAAAAGTTACAGCAGTTTTTGTTTGATTTTTAAGAAAAACGCATTATTTCTAAAAAATAACGTTTTTTTGATATAATTTTAAAAGTAATCTTCCGAAAAATTTTAAAACTACATTTCTAATTAGATTTCATGAAAATAAAATTATTTAAACAAAATTTACATTTTTTTATAAAGAAATAAAAAAGTTTCTGCAGTTTTTGTGTGATTTTTAAGAAAAACGTTTTTTTGGTATAATTTTAAAAATAATCGACCGAAAAATTTTAAAACTACATTTCTAATTAGATTTCATGAAAATAAAATTATTTAAACAAAATTTACATTTTTTTATAAAGAAATAAAAAAGTTACAGCAGTTTTTGTTTGATTTTTAAGAAAAACGCATTATTTCTAAAAAATAACGTTTTTTTGATATAATTTTAAAAGTAATCGTCCGAAAAATTTTAAAACTACATTTCTAATTAGATTTCATGAAAATAAAATTATTTAAACAAAATTTACATTTTTTTATAAAGAAATAAAAAAGTTTCTGCAGTTTTTGTGTGATTTTTAAGAAAAACGTTTTTTTGGTATAATTTTAAAAATAATCGACCGAAAAATTTTAAAACTACATTTCTAATTAGATTTCATGAAAATAAAATTATTTAAACAAAATTTACATTTTTTTATGAAGAAATAAAAAAGTTACAGCAGTTTTTGTTTGATTTTTAAGAAAAACGCATTATTTCTAAAAAATAACGTTTTTTTGATATAATTTTAGAAGTAATCGTCCGAAAAATTTTAAAACTACATTTCTAATTAGATTTCATAAAAATAAAATTATTTAAACAAAATTTACATTTTTTTATAAAGAAATAAAAAAGTTTCTGCAGTTTTTGTGTGATTTTTAAGAAAAACGTTTTTTTGGTATAATTTTAAAAATAATCGACCGAAAAATTTTAAAACTACATTTCTAATTAGATTTCATGAAAATAATATTATTTAAACAAAATTTACATTTTTTTATAAAGAAATAAAAAAGTTACAGCAGTTTTAGTTTGATTTTTAAGAAAAACGTTTTTTTGGTATAATTTTAAAAATAATCGACCAAAAATTTTAAAACTACATTTCTAATTAGATTTCATGAAAATAAAATTATTTAAACAAAATTTACATTTTTTTATAAAGAAATAAAAAAGTTACAGCAGTTTTTGTTTGATTTTTAAGAAAAACGCATTATTTCTAAAAAATAACGTTTTTTTGATATAATTTTAAAAGTAATCGTCCGAAAAATTTTAAAACTACATTTCTAATTAGATTTCATGAAAATAATATTATTTAAACAAAATTTACATTTTTTTATAAAGAAATAAAAAAGTTACAGCAGTTTTTGTTTGATTTTTAAGAAAAACGCATTATTTCTAAAAAATAACGTTTTTTTGATATAATTTTAAAAGTAATCGTCCGAAAAATTTTAAAACTACATTTCTAATTAGATTTCATGAAAATAATATTATTTAAACAAAATTTACATTTTTTTATAAAGAAATAAAAAAGTTTCTGCAGTTTTTGTGTGATTTTTAAGAAAAACGTTTTTTTGGTATAATTTTAAAAATAATCGACCGAAAAATTTTAAAACTACATTTCTAATTAGATTTCATGAAAATAAAATTATTTAAACAAAATTTACATTTTTTTATAAAGAAATAAAAAAGTTACAGCAGTTTTTGTTTGATTTTTAAGAAAAACGCATTATTTCTAAAAAATAACGTTTTTTTGATATAATTTTAAAAGTAATCGTCCAAAAAATTTTAAAACTACATTTCTAATTAGATTTCATGAAAATAAAATTATTTAAACAAAATTTACATTTTTTTATAAAGAAATAAAAAAGTTTCTGCAGTTTTTGTGTGATTTTTAAGAAAAACGTTTTTTTGGTATAATTTTAAAAATAATCGACCGAAAAATTTTAAAACTACATTTCTAATTAGATTTCATGAAAATAAAATTATTTAAACAAAATTTACATTTTTTTATAAAGAAATAAAAAAGTTACAGCAGTTTTTGTTTGATTTTTAAGAAAAACGCATTATTTCTAAAAAATAACGTTTTTTTGATATAATTTTAAAAGTAATCGTCCGAAAAATTTTAAAACTACATTTCTAATTAGATTTCATGAAAATAATATTATTTAAACAAAGTTTACATTTTTTTATAAAGAAATAAAAAAGTTTCTGCAGTTTTTGTGTGATTTTTAAGAAAAACGTTTTTTTGGTATAATTTTAAAAATAATCGACCGAAAAATTTTAAAACTACATTTCTAATTAGATTTCATGAAAATAAAATTATTTAAACAAAATTTACATTTTTTTATAAAGAAATAAAAAAGTTACAGCAGTTTTTGTTTGATTTTTAAGAAAAACGCATTATTTCTAAAAAATAACGGTTTTTTGATATAATTTTAAAAGTAATCGTCCGAAAAATTTTAAAACTACATTTCTAATTAGATTTCATGAAAATAAAATTATTTAAACAAAATTTACATTTTTTTATAAAGAAATAAAAAAGTTTCTGCAGTTTTTGTGTGATTTTTAAGAAAAACGTTTTTTTGGTATAATTTTAAAAATATTCGACCGAAAAATTTTAAAACTACATTTCTAATTAGATTTCATGAAAATAAAATTATTTAAACAAAATTTACATTTTTTTATAAAGAAATAAAAAAGTTACAGCAGTTTTTGTTTGATTTTTAAGAAAAACGCATTATTTCTAAAAAATAACGTTTTTTTGATATAATTTTAAAAGTAATCGTCCGAAAAATTTTAAAACTACATTTCTAATTAGATTTCATGAAAATAAAATTATTTAAACAAAATTTACATTTTTTTATAAAGAAATAAAAAAGTTTCTGCAGTTTTTGTGTGATTTTTAAGAAAAACGTTTTTTTGGTATAATTTTAAAAATAATCGACCGAAAAATTTTAAAACTACATTTCTAATTAGATTTCATGAAAATAAAATTATTTAAACAAAATTTACATTTTTTTATAAAGAAATAAAAAAGTTTCTGCAGTTTTTGTGTGATTTTTAAGAAAAAGGTTTTTTTGGTATAATTTTAAAAATAATCGACCGAAAAATTTTAAAACTACATTTCTAATTAGATTTCATGAAAATAAAATTATTTAAACAAAATTTACATTTTTTTATAAAGAAATAAAAAAGTTACAGCAGTTTTTGTTTGATTTTTAAGAAAAGCGCATTATTTCTAAAAAATAACGGTTTTTTGATATAATTTTAAAAGTAATCGTCCGAAAAATTTTAAAACTACATTTCTAATTAGATTTCATGAAAATAAAATTACTTAAACAAAATTTACATTTTTTTATAAAGAAATAAAAAAGTTTCTGCAGTTTTTGTGTGATTTTTAAGAAAAACGTTTTTTTGGTATAATTTTAAAAATATTCGACCGAAAAATTTTAAAACTACATTTCTAATTAGACTTCATGAAAATAAAATTATTTAAACAAAATTTACATTTTTTTATAAAGAAATAAAGAAGTTTCTGCAGTTTTTGTGTGATTTTTAAGAAAAACGTTTTTTTGGTATAATTTTAAAAATAATCGACCGAAAAATTTTAAAACTACATTTCTAATTAGATTTCATGAAAATAAAATTATTTAAACAAAATTTACATTTTTTTTATAAAGAAATAAAAAAGTTACAGCAGTTTTTGTTTGATTTTTAAGAAAAACGCATTATTTCTAAAAAATAACGTTTTTTTGATATAATTTTAAAAGTAATCGTCCGAAAAATTTTAAAACTACATTTCTAATTAGATTTCATGAAAATAATATTATTTATACAAAATTTACATTTTTTTATAAAGAAATAAAAAAGTTACAGCAGGTTTTGTTTGATTTTTAAGAAAAACGCATTATTTCTAAAAAATAACGTTTTTTTGATATAATTTTAAAAGTAATCGTCCGAAAAATTTTAAAACTACATTTCTAATTAGATTTCATGAAAATAATATTATTTAAACAAAATTTACATTTTTTTATAAAGAAATAAAAAAGTTACAGCAGTTTTAGTTTGATTTTTAAGAAAAACGTTTTTTTGGTATAATTTTAAAAATAATCGACCGAAAAATTTTAAAACTACATTTCTAATTAGATTTCATGAAAATAAAATTATTTAAACAAAATTTACATTTTTTCATAAAGAAATAAAAAAGTTACAGCAGTTTTTGTTTGATTTTTAAGAAAAACGCATTATTTCTAAAAAATAACGTTTTTTTGATATAATTTTAAAAGTAATCGTCCGAAAAATTTTAAAACTACATTTCTAATTAGATTTCATGAAAATAATATTATTTATACAAAATTTACATTTTTTTATAAAGAAATAAAAAAGTTACAGCAGTTTTTGTTTGATTTTTAAGAAAAACGCATTATTTCTAAAAAATAACGTTTTTTTGATATAATTTTAAAAGTAATCGTCCGAAAATTTTTAAAACTACATTTCTAATTAGATTTCATGAAAATAATATTATTTAAACAAAATTTACATTTTTTTATAAAGAAATAAAAAAGTTTCTGCAGTTTTTGTGTGATTTTTAAGAAAAACGTTTTTTTGGTATAATTTTAAAAATAATCGACCGAAAAATTTTAAAACTACATTTCTAAATAGATTTCATGAAAATAAAATTATTTAAACAAAATTTACATTTTTTTATAAAGAAATAAAAAAGTTACAGCAGTTTTTGTTTGATTTTTAAGAAAAACGCATTATTTCTAATAAATAACGTTTTTTGGATATAATTTTAAAAGTAATCGTCCGAAAAATTTTAAAACTACATTTCTAATTAGATTTCATAAAAATAAAATTATTTAAACAAAATTTACATTTTTTTATAAAGAAATAAAAAAGTTTCTGCAGTTTTTGTGTGATTTTTAAGAAAAACGTTTTTTTGGTATAATTTTAAAAATAATCGACCGAAAAATTTTAAAACTACATTTCTAATTAGATTTCATGAAAATAAAATTATTTAAACAAAATTTACATTTTTTTATAAAGAAATAAAAAAGTTACAGCAGTTTTTGTTTGATTTTTAAGAAAAACGCATTATTTCTAAAAAATAACGTTTTTTTGATATAATTTTAAAAGTAATCGTCCGAAAAATTTTAAAACTACATTTCTAATTAGATTTCATGAAAATAAAATTATTTGAACAAAATTTACATTTTTTTATAAAGAAATAAAAAAGTTTCTGCAGTTTTTGTGTGATTTTTAAGAAAAACGTTTTTTTGGTATAATTTTAAAAATATTCGACCGAAAAATTTTAAAACTACATTTCTAATTAGATTTCATGAAAATAAAATTATTTAAACAAAATTTACATTTTTTTATAAAGAAATAAAAAAGTTACAGCAGTTTTTGTTTGATTTTTAAGAAAAACGCATTATTTCTAAAAAATAACGTTTTTTTGATATAATTTTAAAAGTAATCGTCCGAAAAATTTTAAAACTACATTTCTAATTAGATTTCATGAAAATAAAATTATTTAAACAAAATTTACATTTTTTTATAAAGAAATAAAAAAGTTTCTGCAGTTTTTGTGTGATTTTTAAGAAAAACGTTTTTTTGGTATAATTTTAAAAATAATTGACCGAGAAATTTTAAAACTACATTTCTAATTAGATTTCATGAAAATAAAATTATTTAAATAAAATTTACATTTTTTTATAAAGAAATAAAAAAGTTACAGCAGTTTTTGTTTGATTTTTAAGAAAAACGCATTATTTCTAAAAAATAACGTTTTTTTGATATAATTTTAAAAGTAATCGTCCGAAAAATTTTAAAACTACATTTCTAATTAGATTTCATAAAAATAAAATTATTTAAACAAAATTTACATTTTTTTATAAAGAAATAAAAAAGTTTCTGCAGTTTTTGTGTGATTTTTAAGAAAAACGTTTTTTTGGTATAATTTTAAAAATAATCGACCGAAAAATTTTAAAACTACATTTCTAATTAGATTTCATGAAAATAAAATTATTTAAACAAAATTTACATTGTTTTATAAAGAAATAAAAAAGTTACAGCAGTTTTTGTTTGATTTTTAAGAAAAACGCATTATTTCTAAAAAATAACGTTTTTTTGATATAATTTTAAAAGTAATCGTCCGAAAAATTTTAAAACTACATTTCTAATTAGATTTCATGAAAATAAAATAATTTAAACAAAATTTACATTTTTTTATAAAGAAATAAAAAAGTTTCTGCAGTTTTTGTGTGATTTTTAAGAAAAACGTTTTTTTGGTATAATTTTAAAAATAATCGACCGAAAAATTTTAAAACTACATTTCTAATTAGATTTCATGAAAATAAAATTATTTAAACAAAATTTACATTTTTTTATAAAGAAATAAAAAAGTTTCTGCAGTTTTTGTGTGATTTTTAAGAAAAACGTTTTTTTGGTATAATTTTAAAAATAATCGACCGAAAAATTTTAAAACTACATTTCTAATTAGATTTCATGAAAATAAAATTATTTAAACAAAATTTACATTTTTTTATAAAGAAATAAAAAAGTTTCTGCAGTTTTTGTGTGATTTTTAAGAAAAACGTTTTTTTGGTATAATTTTAAAAATAATCGACCGAAAAATTTTAAAACTACATTTCTAATTAGATTTCATGAAAATAAAATTATTTAAACAAAATTTACATTTTTTTATAAAGAAATAAAAAAGTTTCTGCAGTTTTTGTGTGATTTTAAGAAAAACGTTTTTTTGGTATAATTTTAAAAATAATCGACCGAAAAATTTTAAAACTACATTTCTAATTAGATTTCATGAAAATAAAATTATTTAAACAAAATTTACATTTTTTTATAAAGAAATAAAAAAGTTACAGCAGTTTTTGTTTGATTTTTAAGAAAAACGCATTATTTCTAAAAAATAACGCTTTTTTGATATAATTTTAAAAGTAATCGTCCGAAAAATTTTAAAACTACATTTCTAATTAGATTTCATGAAAATAAAATTATTTATACAAAATTTACATTTTTTTATAAAGAAATAAAAAAGTTTCTGCAGTTTTTGTGTGATTTTTAAGAAAAACGTTTTTTTGGTATAATTTTAAAAATAATCGACCGAAAAATTTTAAAACTACATTTCTAATTAGATTTCATGAAAATAAAATTATTTAAACAAAATTTACATTTTTTTATAAAGAAATAAAAAAGTTTCTGCAGTTTTTGTGTGATTTTTAAGAAAAACGTTTTTTTGGTATAATTTTAAAAATAATCGACCGAAAAATTTTAAAACTACATTTCTAATTAGATTTCATGAAAATAAAATTATTTAAACAAAATTTACATTTTTTTATAAAGAAATAAAGAAGTTTCTGCAGTTTTTGTGTGATTTTTAAGAAAAACGTTTTTTTGGTATAATTTTAAAAATAATCGACCGAAAAATTTTAAAACTACATTTCTAATTAGATTTCATGAAAATAAAATTATTTAAACAAAATTTACATTTTTTTTATAAAGAAATAAAAAAGTTACAGCAGTTTTTGTTTGATTTTTAAGAAAAACGCATTATTTCTAAAAAATAACGTTTTTTTGATATAATTTTAAAAGTAATCGTCCGAAAAATTTTAAAACTACATTTCTAATTAGATTTCATGAAAATAATATTATTTAAACAAAATTTACATTTTTTTATAAAGAAATAAAAAAGTTACAGCAGTTTTAGTTTGATTTTTAAGAAAAACGTTTTTTTGGTATAATTTTAAAAATAATCGACCGAAAAATTTTAAAACTACATTTCTAATTAGATTTCATGAAAATAAAATTATTTAAACAAAATTTACATTTTTTTATAAAGAAATAAAAAAGTTACAGCAGTTTTTGTTTGATTTTTAAGAAAAACGCATTATTTCTAAAAAATAACGTTTTTTTGATATAATTTTAAAAGTAATCGTCCGAAAAATTTTAAAACTACATTTCTAATTAGATTTCATGAAAATAATATTATTTAAACAAAATTTACATTTTTTTATAAAGAAATAAAAAAGTTACAGCAGTTTTAGTTTGATTTTTAAGAAAAACGTTTTTTTGGTATAATTTTAAAATAATCGACCGAAAAATTTTAAAACTACATTTCTAATTAGATTTCATGAAAATAAAATTATTTAAACAAAATTTACATTTTTTTATAAAGAAATAAAAAAGTTACAGCAGTTTTTGTTTGATTTTTAAGAAAAACGCATTATTTCTAAAAAATAACGTTTTTTTGATATAATTTTAAAAGTAATCGTCCGAAAAATTTTAAAACTACATTTCTAATTAGATTTCATGAAAATAAAATTATTTAAACAAAATTTACATTTTTTTATAAAGAAATAAAAAAGTTACAGCAGTTTTTGTTTGATTTTTAAGAAAAACGCATTATTTCTAATAAATAACGTTTTTTTGATATAATTTTAAAAGTAATCGTCCGAAAAATTGTAAAACTACATTTCTAATTAGATTTCATAAAAATAAAATTATTTAAACAAAATTTACATTTTTTTATAAAGAAATAAAAAAGTTTCTGCAGTTTTTGTGTGATTTTTAAGAAAAACGTTTTTTTGGTATAATTTTAAAAATAATCGACCGAAAAATTTTAAAACTACATTTCTAATTAGATTTCATGAAAATAAAATTATTTAAACAAAATTTACATTTTTTTATAAAGAAATAAAAAAGTTACAGCAGTTTTTGTTTGATTTTTAAGAAAAACGCATTATTTCTAAAAAATAACGGTTTTTTGATATAATTTTAAAAGTAATCGTCCGAAAAATTTTAAAACTACATTTCTAATTAGATTTCATGAAAATAAAATTATATAAACAAAATTTACATTTTTTTATAAAGAAATAAAAAAGTTTCTGCAGTTTTTGTGTGATTTTTAAGAAAAACGTTTTTTTGGTATAATTTTAAAAATATTCGACCGAAAAATTTTAAAACTACATTTCTAATTAGATTTCATGAAAATAAAATTATTTAAACAAAATTTACATTTTTTTATAAAGAAATAAAAAAGTTACAGCAGTTTTTGTTTGATTTTTAAGAAAAACGCATTATTTCTAAAAAATAACGTTTTTTTGATATAATTATAAAAGTAATCGTCCGAAAAATTTTAAAACTACATTTCTAATTAGATTTCATGAAAATAAAATTATTTAAACAAAATTTACATTTTTTTATAAAGAAATAAAAAAGTTTCTGCAGTTTTTGTGTGATTTTTAAGAAAAACGTTTTTTTGGTATAATTTTAAAAATAATCGACCGAAAAATTTTAAAACTACATTTCTAATTAGATTTCATGAAAATAAAATTATTTAAACAAAATTTACATTTTTTTATAAAGAAATAAAGAAGTTTCTGCAGTTTTTGTGTGATTTTTAAGAAACACGTTTTTTTGGTATAATTTTAAAAATAATCGACCGAAAAATTTTAAAACTACATTTCTAATTAGATTTCATGAAAATAAAATTATTTAAACAAAATTTACATTTTTTTTATAAAGAAATAAAAAAGTTACAGCAGTTTTTGTTTGATTTTTAAGAAAAACGCATTATTTCTAAAAAATAACGTTTTTTTGATATAATTTTAAAAGTAATCGTCCGAAAAATTTTAAAACTACATTTCTAATTAGATTTCATGAAAATAATATTATTTAAACAAAATTTACATTTTTTTATAAAGAAATAAAAAAGTTACAGCAGTTTTAGTTTGATTTTTAAGAAAAACGTTTTTTTGGTATAATTTTAAAAATAATCGACCGAAAAATTTTAAAACTACATTTCTAATTAGATTTCATGAAAATAAAATTATTTAAACAAAATTTACATTTTTTTATAAAGAAATAAAAAAGTTACAGCAGTTTTTGTTTGATTTTTAAGAAAAACGCATTATTTCTAAAAAATAACGTTTTTTTGATATAATTTTAAAAGTAATCGTCCGAAAAATTTTAAAACTACATTTCTAATTAGATTTCATGAAAATAATATTATTTAAACAAAATTTACATTTTTTTATAAAGAAATAAAAAAGTTACAGCAGTTTTAGTTTGATTTTAAGAAAAACGTTTTTTTGGTATAATTTTAAAAATAATCGACCGAAAAATTTTAAAACTACATTTCTAATTAGATTTCATGAAAATAAAATTATTTAAACAAAATTTACATTTTTTTATAAAGAAATAAAAAAGTTACAGCAGTTTTTGTTTGATTTTTAAGAAAACGCATTATTTCTAAAAAATAACGTTTTTTTGATATAATTTTAAAAGTAATCGTCCGAAAAATTTTAAAACTACATTTCTAATTAGATTTCATGAAAATAAAATTATTTAAACAAAATTTACATTTTTTTATAAAGAAATAAAAAAGTTACAGCAGTTTTTGTTTGATTTTTAAGAAAAACGCATTATTTCTAATAAATAACGTTTTTTTGATATAATTTTAAAAGTAATCGTCCGAAAAATTGTAAAACTACATTTCTAATTAGATTTCATAAAAATAAAATTATTTAAACAAAATTTACATTTTTTTATAAAGAAATAAAAAAGTTTCTGCAGTTTTTGTGTGATTTTTAAGAAAAACGTTTTTTTGGTATAATTTTAAAAATAATCGACCGAAAAATTTTAAAACTACATTTCTAATTAGATTTCATGAAAATAAAATTATTTAAACAAAATTTACATTTTTTTATAAAGAAATAAAAAAGTTACAGCAGTTTTTGTTTGATTTTTAAGAAAAACGCATTATTTCTAAAAAATAACGGTTTTTTGATATAATTTTAAAAGTAATCGTCCGAAAAATTTTAAAACTACATTTCTAATTAGATTTCATGAAAATAAAATTATATAAACAAAATTTACATTTTTTTATAAAGAAATAAAAAAGTTTCTGCAGTTTTTGTGTGATTTTTAAGAAAAACGTTTTTTTGGTATAATTTTAAAAATATTCGACCGAAAAATTTTAAAACTACATTTCTAATTAGATTTCATGAAAATAAAATTATTTAAACAAAATTTACATTTTTTTATAAAGAAATAAAAAAGTTACAGCAGTTTTTGTTTGATTTTTAAGAAAAACGCATTATTTCTAAAAAATAACGTTTTTTTGATATAATTATAAAAGTAATCGTCCGAAAAATTTTAAAACTACATTTCTAATTAGATTTCATGAAAATAAAATTATTTAAACAAAATTTACATTTTTTTATAAAGAAATAAAAAAGTTTCTGCAGTTTTTGTGTGATTTTTAAGAAAAACGTTTTTTTGGTATAATTTTAAAAATAATCGACCGAAAAATTTTAAAACTACATTTCTAATTAAAATTCATGAAAATAAAATTATTTAAACAAAATTTACATTTTTTTATAAAGAAATAAAAAAGTTTCTGCAGTTTTTGTGTGATTTTTAAGAAAAACGTTTTTTTGGTATAATTTTAAAATAATCGACCGAAAAATTTTAAAACTACATTTCTAATTAGATTTCATGAAAATAAAATTATTTAAACAAAATTTACATTTTTTTATAAAGAAATAAAAAAGTTACAGCAGTTTTTGTTTGATTTTTAAGAAAAACGCATTATTTCTAAAAAATAACGGTTTTTTGATATAATTTTAAAAGTAATCGTCCGAAAAATTTTAAAACTACATTTCTAATTAGATTTCATGAAAATAAAATTATTTAAACAAAATTTACATTTTTTTATAAAGAAATAAAAAAGTTTCTGCAGTTTTTGTGTCATTTTTAAGAAAACGTTTTTTTGGTATAATTTTAAAAATATTCGACCGAAAAATTTTAAAACTACATTTCTAATTAGATTTCATGAAAATAAAATTATTTAAACAAAATTTACATTTTTTTATAAAGAAATAAAGAAGTTTCTGCAGTTTTTGTGTGATTTTTAAGAAAAACGTTTTTTTGGTATAATTTTAAAAATAATCGACCGAAAAATTTTAAAACTACATTTCTAATTAGATTTCATGAAAATAAAATTATTTAAACAAAATTTACATTTTTTTATAAAGAAATAAAAAAGTTACAGCAGTTTTTGTTTGATTTTTAAGAAAAACGCATTATTTCTAAAAAATAACGTTTTTTTGATATAATTTTAAAAGTAATCGTCCGAAAAATTTTAAAACTACATTTCTAATTAGATTTCATGAAAATAAAATTATTTAAACAAAATTTACATTTTTTTATAAAGAAATAAAAAAGTTTCTGCAGTTTTTGTGTGATTTTTAAGAAAAACGTTTTTTTGGTATAATTTTAAAAATAATCGACCGAAAAATTTTAAAACTACATTTCTAATTAGATTTCATGAAAATAAAATTATTTAAACAAAATTTACATTTTTTTATAAAGAAATAAAAAAGTTTCTGCAGTTTTTGTGTGATTTTTAAGAAAAATGTTTTTTTGGTATAATTTTAAAAGTAATCGTCCGAAAAATTTTAAAACTA
>CAXARA010000197.1:0-65436 GCA_963971135.1 Stenus bimaculatus | reverse complement strand
AAAGAAATAAAAAAGTTACAGCAGTTTTAGTTTGATTTTTAAGAAAACGTTTTTTTGGTATAATTTTAAAAATAATCGACCGAAAAATTTTAAAACTACATTTCTAATTAGATTTCATGAAAATAAAATTATTTAAACAAAATTTACATTTTTTTATAAAGAAATAAAAAAGTTACAGCAGTTTTTGTTTGATTTTTAAGAAAAACGCATTATTTCAAAAAAATAACGTTTTTTTGATATAATTTTAAAAGTAATCGTCCGAAAAATTTTAAAACTACATTTCTAATTAGATTTCATGAAAATAATATTACTTAAACAAAATTTACATTTTTTTATAAAGAAATAAAAAAGTTACAGCAGTTTTTGTTGATTTTTAAGAAAATCGCATTATTTCTAAAAATAATTTTTTTTGATATAATTTTAAAAGTAATCGTCCGAAAAATTTAAAAACTACATTTCTAATTAGATTTCATGAAAATAATATCATTTAAACAAAATTTACATTTTTTATAAAGAAATAAAAAAGTTTCTGCAGTTTTTGTGTGATTTTTAAGAAAACGTTTTTTTGGTATAATTTTAAAAATAATCGACCGAAAAATTTTAAAACTACATTTCTAATTAGATTTCATGAAAATAAAATTATTTAAACAAAATTTACATTTTTTTATAAAGAAATAAAAAAGTTTCTGCAGTTTTTGTGTGATTTTTAAGAAAAACGTTTTTTTGGTATAATTTTAAAAATAATCGACCGAAAAACTTTAAAACTACATTTCTAATTAGATTTCATGAAATAAAATTATTTAAACAAAATTTACATTTTTTTAAAAGAAATAAAAAAGTTACAGCAGTTTTTGTTTGATTTTTAAGAAAAACGCATTATTTCTAAAAATAACGTTTTTTTGATATAATTTTAAAAGTAATCGTCCGAAAAATTTTAAAACTACATTTCTAATTAGATTTCATGAAAATAAAATTATTTAAACAAAATTTACATTTTTTTATAAAGAAATAAAAAAGTTTCTGCAGTTTTTGTGTGATTTTTAAGAAAAACGTTTTTTTGGTATAATTTTAAAAATAATCGACCGAAAAATTTTAAAACTACATTTCTAATTAGATTTCATGAAAATAAAATTATTTAAACAAAATTTACATTTTTTTATAAAGAAATAAAAAAGTTACAGCAGTTTTTGTTTGATTTTTAAGAAAACGCATTATTTCTAAAAAATAACGTTTTTTTGATATAATTTTAAAAGTAATCGTCCGAAAATTTTAAAACTACATTTCTAATTAGATTTCATGAAAATAAAATTATTTAAACAAAATTTACATTTTTTTATAAAGAAATAAAAAAGTTTCTGCAGTTTTTGTGTGATTTTTAGGAAAAAGGTTTTTTTGGTATAATTTTAAAAATAATCGACCGAAAAATTTTAAAACTACATTTCTAATTAGATTTCATGAAAATAAAATTATTTAAACAAAATTTACATTTTTTATAAAGAAATAAAAAAGTTACAGCAGTTTTAGTTTGATTTTTAAGAAAAACGCATTATTTCTAAAAAATAACGTTTTTTTGATATAATTTTAAAAGTAATCGTCCGAAAAATTTTAAAACTACATTTCTAATTAGATTTCATGAAAATAAATTATTTAAACAAAATTTACATTTTTTTCTAAAGAAATAAAAAAGTCTCTGCAGTTTTTGTGTGATTTTAAGAAAAACGTTTTTTTGGTATAATTTTAAAAATAATCGACCGAAAAATTTTAAAACTACATTTCTAATTAGATTTCATGAAAATAAAATTCATGAAAATAAAATTATTTAAACAAAATTTACATTTTTTTAAAAGAAATAAAAAAGTTTCTGCAGTTTTTGTGTGATTTTTAAGAAAAACGTTTTTTGGTATAATTTTAAAAATAATCGACCGAAAAATTTTAAAACTACATTTCTAATTAGATTTCATGAAAATAAAATTATTTAAACAAAATTTACATTTTTTTATAAAGAAATAAAAAAGTTACAGCAGTTTTTGTTTGATTTTTAAGAAAAACGCATTATTTCTAAAAAATAACGTTTTTTTGATATAATTTTAAAAGTAATCGTCCGAAAAATTTTAAAACTACATTTCTAATAAGATTTCATGAAAATAATATTATTTAAACAAAATTTACATTTTTTTATAAAGAAATAAAAAAGTTACAGCAGTTTTAGTTTGATTTTTAAGAAAAACGTTTTTTTGGTATAATTTTAAAAATAATCGACCGAAAAATTTTAAAACTACATTTCTAATTAGATTTCATGAAAATAAAATTATTTAAACAAAATTTACATTTTTTTATAAAGAAATAAAAAAGTTACAGCAGTTTTTGTTTGATTTTTAAGAAAAACGCATTATTTCAAAAAAATAACGTTTTTTTGATATAATTTTAAAAGTAATCGTCCGAAAAATTTTAAAACTACATTTCTAATTAGATTTCATGAAAATAATATTACTTAAACAAAATTTACATTTTTTTATAAAGAAATAAAAAAGTTACAGCAGTTTTTGTTTGATTTTTAAGAAAATCGCATTATTTCTAAAAAATAATTTTTTTTGATATAATTTTAAAAGTAATCGTCCGAAAAATTTAAAAACTACATTTCTAATTAGATTTCATGAAAATAATATCATTTAAACAAAATTTACATTTTTTTATAAAGAAATAAAAAAGTTTCTGCAGTTTTTGTGTGATTTTTAAGAAAAACGTTTTTTTGGTATAATTTTAAAAATAATCGACCGAAAAATTTTAAAACTACATTTCTAATTAGATTTCATGAAAATAAAATTATTTAAACAAAATTTACATTTTTTTATAAAGAAATAAAAAAGTTTCTGCAGTTTTTGTGTGATTTTTAAGAAAAACGTTTTTTTGGTATAATTTTAAAAATAATCGACCGAAAAACTTTAAAACTACATTTCTAATTAGATTTCATGAAAATAAAATTATTTAAACAAAATTTACATTTTTTTAAAAGAAATAAAAAAGTTACAGCAGTTTTTGTTTGATTTTTAAGAAAAACGCATTATTTCTAAAAAATAACGTTTTTTTGATATAATTTTAAAAGTAATCGTCCGAAAAATTTTAAAACTACATTTCTAATTAGATTTCATGAAAATAAAATTATTTAAACAAAATTTACATTTTTTTATAAAGAAATAAAAAAGTTTCTGCAGTTTTTGTGTGATTTTTAAGAAAAACGTTTTTTTGGTATAATTTTAAAAATAATCGACCGAAAAATTTTAAAACTACATTTCTAATTAGATTTCATGAAAATAAAATTATTTAAACAAAATTTACATTTTTTTATAAAGAAATAAAAAAGTTACAGCAGTTTTTGTTTGATTTTTAAGAAAAACGCATTATTTCTAAAAAATAACGTTTTTTTGATATAATTTTAAAAGTAATCGTCCGAAAAATTTTAAAACTACATTTCTAATTAGATTTCATGAAAATAAAATTATTTAAACAAAATTTACATTTTTTTATAAAGAAATAAAAAAGTTTCTGCAGTTTTTGTGTGATTTTTAGGAAAAAGGTTTTTTTGGTATAATTTTAAAAATAATCGACCGAAAAATTTTAAAACTACATTTCTAATTAGATTTCATGAAAATAAAATTATTTAAACAAAATTTACATTTTTTTATAAAGAAATAAAAAAGTTACAGCAGTTTTAGTTTGATTTTTAAGAAAAACGCATTATTTCTAAAAAATAACGTTTTTTTGATATAATTTTAAAAGTAATCGTCCGAAAAATTTTAAAACTACATTTCTAATTAGATTTCATGAAAATAAAATTATTTAAACAAAATTTACATTTTTTTCTAAAGAAATAAAAAAGTCTCTGCAGTTTTTGTGTGATTTTTAAGAAAAACGTTTTTTTGGTATAATTTTAAAAATAATCGACCGAAAAATTTTAAAACTACATTTCTAATTAGATTTCATGAAAATAAAATTATTTAAACAAAATTTACATTTTTTTATAAAGAAATAAAAAAGTTACAGCAGTTTTTGTTTGATTTTTAAGAAAATCGCATTATTTCTAAAAAATAACGTTTTTTTGATATAATTTTAAAAGTAATCGTCCGAAAAATTTTAAAACTACATTTCTAATTAGATTTCATGAAAATAATATTATTTAGACAAAATTTACATTTTTTTATAAAGAAATAAAAAAGTTTCTGCAGTTTTTGTGTGATTTTTAAGAAAAACGTTTTTTTGGTATAATTTTAAAAGTAATCGTCCGAAAAATTTTAAAACTACATTTCTAATTAGATTTCATGAAAATAAAATTATTTAAACAAAATTTACCTTTTTTTAAAAAGAAATAAAAAAGTTTCTGCAGTTTTTGTGTGATTTTTAAGAAAAACGTTTTTTTGGTATAATTTTAAAAATAATCGACCGAAAAATTTTAAAACTACATTTCTAATTAGATTTCATGAAAATAAAATTATTTAAACAAAATTTACATTTTTTTATAAAGAAATAAAAAAGTTACAGCAGTTTTTGTTTGATTTTTAAGAAAAACGCATTATTTCTAAAAAATAACGTTTTTTTGATATAATTTTAAAAGTAATCGTCCGAAAAATTTTAAAACTACATTTCTAATTAGATTTCATGAAAATAAAATTATTTAAACAAAATTTACATTTTTTTATAAAGAAATAAAAAAGTCTCTGCAGTTTTTGTGTGATTTTTAGGAAAAACGTTTTTTTGGTATAATTTTAAAAATAATCGACCGAAAAATTTTAAAACTACATTTCTAATTAAATTTCATGAAAATAAAATTATTTAAACAAAATTTACATTTTTTTATAAAGAAATAAAAAAGTTACAGCAGTTTTTGTTTGATTTTTAAGAAAAACGCATTATTTCTAAAAAATAACGTTTTTTTGATATAATTTTAAAAGTAATCGTCCGAAAAATTTTAAAACTACATTTCTAATTAGATTTCATGAAAATAATATTATTTAGATAAAATTTACATTTTTTTATAAAGAAATAAAAAAGTTTCTGCAGTTTTTGTGTTGATTTTTAAGAAAAACGTTTTTTTGGTATAATTTTAAAAGTAATCGTCCGAAAAATTTTAAAACTACATTTCTATTTAGATTTCATGAAAATAAAATTATTTAAACAAAATTTACATTTTTTTAAAAGAAATAAAAAAGTTTCTGCAGTTTTTGTGTGATTTTTAAGAAAAACGTTTTTTTGGTATAATTTTAAAAATAATCGACCGAAAAATTTTAAAACTACATTTCTAATTAGATTTCATGAAAATAAAATTATTTAAACAAAATTTACATTTTTTTATAAAGAAATAAAAAAGTTACAGCAGTTTTTGTTTGATTTTTAAGAAAAACGCATTATTTCTAAAAAATAACGTTTTTTTGATATAATTTTAAAAGTAATCGTCCGAAAAATTTTAAAACTACATTTCTAATAAGATTTCATGAAAATAATATTATTTAAACAAAATTTACATTTTTTTATAAAGAAATAAAAAAGTTTCTGCAGTTTTTGTGTGATTTTTAAGAAAAACGTTTTTTTGGTATAATTTTAAAATTAATCGACCGAAAAATTTTAAAACTACATTTCTAATTAGATTTCATGAAAATAAAATTATTTAAACAAAATTTACATTTTTTTATAAAGAAATAAAAAAGTTACAGCAGTTTTTGTTTGATTTTTAAGAAAAACGCATTATTTCTAAAAAATAACGTTTTTTTGATATAATTTTAAAAGTAATCGTCCGAAAAATTTTAAAACTACATTTCTAATTAGATTTCATGAAAATAAAATTATTTAAACAAAATTTACATTTTTTTATAAAGAAATAAAAAAGTTACAGCAGTTTTTGTTTGATTTTTAAGAAAAACGCATTATTTCTAAAAAATAACGTTTTTTTGATATAATTTTAAAAGTAATCGTCCGAAAAATTTTAAAACTACATTTCTAATTAGATTTCATGAAAATAAAATTATTTAAACAAAACTAACATTTTTTTATAAAGAAATAAAAAAGTTTCTGCAGTTTTTGTGTGATTTTTAAGAAAAACGTTTTTTTGGTATAATTTTAAAAATAATCGACCGAAAAATTTTAAAACTACATTTCTAATTAGATTTCATGAAAATAAAATTATTTAAACAAAATTTACATTTTTTTATAAAGAAATAAAATAGTTTCTGCAGTTTTTGTGTGATTTTTAAGAAAAACGTTTTTTTGGTATAATTTTAAAATAATCGACGGAAAAATTTTAAAACTACATTTCTAATTAGATTTCATGAAAATAAAATTATTTAAACAAAATTTACATTTTTTTATAAAGAAATAAAAAAGTTACAGCAGTTTTTGTTTGATTTTTAAGAAAAACGCATTATTTCTAAAAAATAACGTTTTTTTGATATAATTTTAAAAGAAATCGTCCGAAAAATTTTAAAACTACATTTCTAATTAGATTTCATGAAAATAAAATTATCTAAACAAAATTTACATTTTTTTATAAAGAAATAAAAAAGTTTCTGCAGTTTTTGTGTGATTTTTAAGAAAAACGTTTTTTTGGTATAATTTTAAAAATAAGCGACCGAAAAATTTTAAAACTACATTTCTAATTAGATTTCATGAAAATAAAATTATTTAAACAAAATTTACATTTTTTTATAAAGAAATAAAAAAGTTACAGCAGTTTTTGTTTGATTTTTAAGAAAAACGCATTATTTCTAAAAAATAACGTTTTTTTGATATAATTTTAAAAGAAATCGTCCGAAAAATTTTAAAACTACATTTCTAATTAGATTTCATGAAAATAATATTATTTAAACAAAATTTACATTATTTTTTTATAAAGAAATAAAAAAGTTACAGCAGTTTTAGTTTGATTTTTAAGAAAAACGTTTTTTGGTATAATTTCAAAAATAATCGACCGAAAAATTTTAAAACTACATTTCTAATTAGATTTCATGAAAATAAAATTATTTAAACAAAATTTACATTTTTTTATAAAGAAATAAAAAAGTTACAGCAGTTTTTGTTTGATTTTTAAGAAAAACGCATTATTTCTAAAAAATTACGTTTTTTTGATATAATTTTAAAAATAATCGACCGAAAAATTTTAAAACTACATTTCTAATTAGATTTCATGAAAATAAAATTATTTAAACAAAATTTACATTTTTTTATAAAGAAATAAAAAAGTTACAGCAGTTTTTGTTTGATTTTAAGAAAAACGCATTATTTCTAAAAAATAACGTTTATTTGATATAATTTTAAAAGTAATCGTCCGAAAAATTTTAAAACTACATTTCTAATTAGATTTCATGAAAATAAAATTATTTAAACAAAACTAACATTTTTTTATAAAGAAATAAAAAGTTTCTGCAGTTTTTGTGTGATTTTTAAGAAAAACGTTTTTTTGGTATAATTTTAAAAATAATCGACCGAAAAATTTTAAAACTACATTTCTAATTAGATTTCATGAAAATAAAATTATTTAAACAAAATTTACATTTTTTTATAAAGAAATAAAATAGTTTCTGCAGTTTTTGTGTGATTTTTAAGAAAAACGTTTTTTTGGTATAATTTTAAAAATAATCGACGGAAAAATTTTAAAACTACATTTCTAATTAGATTTCATGAAAATAAAATTATTTAAACAAAATTTACATTTTTTTATAAAGAAATAAAAAAGTTACAGCAGTTTTTGTTTGATTTTTAAGAAAAACGCATTATTTCTAAAAAATAACGTTTTTTTGATATAATTTTAAAAGTAATCGTCCGAAAAATTTTAAAACTACATTTCTAATTAGATATTATGAAAATAAAATTATTTAAACAAAATTTACATTTTTTTATAAAGAAATAAAAAAGTTTCTGCAGTTTTTGTGTGATTTTTAAGAAAAACGTTTTTTTGGTATAATTTTAAAAATAATCGACCGAAAAATTTTAAAACTACATTTCTAATTAGATTTCATGAAAATAAAATTATTTAAACAAAATTTACATTTTTTTATAAAGAAATAAAAAAGTTACAGCAGTTTTAGTTTGATTTTTAAGAAAAACGCATTATTTCTAAAAAATAACGTTTTTTTGATATAATTTTAAAAGTAATCGTCCGAAAAATTTTAAAACTACATTTCTAATTAGATTTCATGAAAATAAAATTATTTAAACAAAATTTACATTTTTTTATAAAGAAATAAAAAAGTTTCTGCAGTTTTAGTTTGATTTTTAAGAAAAACGCATTATTTCTAAAAATTAACGTTTTTTTGATATAATTTTAAAAGTAATCGTCCGAAAAATTTTAAAACTACATTTCTAATTAGATTTCATGAAAATAAAATTATTTAAACAAAATTTACATTTTTTTATAAAGAAATAAAATAGTTTCTGCAGTTTTTGTGTGATTTTTAAGAAAAACGTTTTTTTGGTATAATTTTAAAAATAATCGACGGAAAAATTTTAAAACTACATTTCTAATTAGATTTCATGAAAATAAAATTATTTAAACAAAATTTACATTTTTTTATAAAGAAATAAAAAAGTTACAGCAGTTTTTGTTTGATTTTTAAGAAAAACGCATTATTTCTAAAAAATAACGTTTTTTTGATATAATTTTAAAAGAAATCGTCCGAAAAATTTTAAAACTACATTTCTAATTAGATTTCATGAAAATAAAATTATCTAAACAAAATTTACATTTTTTTATAAAGAAATAAAAAAGTTTCTGCAGTTTTTGTGTGATTTTTAAGAAAAACGTTTTTTTGGTATAATTTTAAAAATAAGCGACCGAAAAATTTTAAAACTACATTTCTAATTAGATTTCATGAAAATAAAATTATTTAAACAAAATTTACATTTTTTTATAAAGAAATAAAAAAGTTACAGCAGTTTTTGTTTGATTTTTAAGAAAAACGCATTATTTCTAAAAAATAACGTTTTTTTGATATAATTTTAAAAGAAATCGTCCGAAAAATTTTAAAACTACATTTCTAATTAGATTTCATGAAAATAATATTATTTAAACAAAATTTACATTTTTTTATAAAGAAATAAAAAAGTTACAGCAGTTTTAGTTTGATTTTTAAGAAAAACGTTTTTTTGGTATAATTTCAAAAATAATCGACCGAAAAATTTTAAAACTACATTTCTAATTAGATTTCATGAAAATAAAATTATTTAAACAAAATTTACATTTTTTTATAAAGAAATAAAAAAGTTACAGCAGTTTTTGTTTGATTTTTAAGAAAAACGCATTATTTCTAAAAAATTACGTTTTTTTGATATAATTTTAAAAATAATCGACCGAAAAATTTTAAAACTACATTTCTAATTAGATTTCATGAAAATAAAATTATTTAAACAAAATTTACATTTTTTTATAAAGAAATAAAAAAGTTACAGCAGTTTTTGTTTGATTTTTAAGAAAAACGCATTATTTCTAAAAAATAACGTTTATTTGATATAATTTTAAAAGTAATCGTCCGAAAAATTTTAAAACTACATTTCTAATTAGATTTCATGAAAATAAAATTATTTAAACAAAACTAACATTTTTTTATAAAGAAATAAAAAAGTTTCTGCAGTTTTTGTGTGATTTTTAAGAAAAACGTTTTTTTGGTATAATTTTAAAAATAATCGACCGAAAAATTTTAAAACTACATTTCTAATTAGATTTCATGAAAATAAAATTATTTAAACAAAATTTACATTTTTTTATAAAGAAATAAAATAGTTTCTGCAGTTTTTGTGTGATTTTTAAGAAAAACGTTTTTTTGGTATAATTTTAAAAATAATCGACGGAAAAATTTTAAAACTACATTTCTAATTAGATTTCATGAAAATAAAATTATTTAAACAAAATTTACATTTTTTTATAAAGAAATAAAAAAGTTACAGCAGTTTTTGTTTGATTTTTAAGAAAAACGCATTATTTCTAAAAAATAACGTTTTTTTGATATAATTTTAAAAGTAATCGTCCGAAAAATTTTAAAACTACATTTCTAATTAGATATTATGAAAATAAAATTATTTAAACAAAATTTACATTTTTTTATAAAGAAATAAAAAAGTTTCTGCAGTTTTTGTGTGATTTTTAAGAAAAACGTTTTTTTGGTATAATTTTAAAAATAATCGACCGAAAAATTTTAAAACTACATTTCTAATTAGATTTCATGAAAATAAAATTATTTAAACAAAATTTACATTTTTTTATAAAGAAATAAAAAAGTTACAGCAGTTTTAGTTTGATTTTTAAGAAAAACGCATTATTTCTAAAAAATAACGTTTTTTTGATATAATTTTAAAAGTAATCGTCCGAAAAATTTTAAAACTACATTTCTAATTAGATTTCATGAAAATAAAATTATTTAAACAAAATTTACATTTTTTTATAAAGAAATAAAAAAGTTTCTGCAGTTTTAGTTTGATTTTTAAGAAAAACGCATTATTTCTAAAAATTAACGTTTTTTTGATATAATTTTAAAAGTAATCGTCCGAAAAATTTTAAAACTACATTTCTAATTAGATTTCATGAAAATAAAATTATTTAAACAAAATTTACATTTTTTTATAAAGAAATAAAAAAGTTTCTGCAGTTTTTGTGTGATTATTAAGAAAAACGTTTTTTTGATATAATTGTAAAAGTAATCGTCCGAAAAATTTTAAAACTACATTTCTAATTAGATTTCATGAAAATAAAATTATTTAAACAAAATTTACATTTTTTTATAAAGAAATAAAAAAGTTACAGCAGTTTTTGTTTGATTTTTAAGAAAAACGCATTATTTCTAAAAAATAACGTTTTTTTGATATAATTTTAAAAGTAATCGTCCGAAAAATTTTAAAACTACATTTCTAATTAGATTTCATGAAAATAAAATTATTTAAACAAAATTTACATTTTTTTATAAAGAAATAAAAAAGTTTCTGCAGTTTTTGTGTGATTTTTAAGAAAAACGTTTTTTTGGTATAATTTTAAAAATAATCGACCGAAAAATTTTAAAACTACATTTCTAATTAGATTTCATGAAAATAAAATTATTTAAACAAAATTTACATTTTTTTATAAAGAAATAAAAAAGTTACAGCAGTTTTAGTTTGATTTTTAAGAAAAACGCATTATTTCTAAAAAATAACGTTTTTTTGATATAATTTTAAAAGTAATCGTCCGAAAAATTTTAAAACTACATTTCTAATTAGATTTCATGAAAATAAAATTATTTAAACAAAATTTACATTTTTTTATAAAGAAATAAAAAAGTTTCTGCAGTTTTTGTGTGATTTTTAAGAAAAAGGTTTTTTTGGTATAATTTTAAAAATAATCGACCGAAAAATTTTAAAACTACATTTCTAATTAGATTTCATGAAAATAAAATTATTTAAACAAAATTTACATTTTTTTATAAAGAAATAAAAAAGTTACAGCAGTTTTTGTTTGATTTTTAAGAAAAACGCATTATTTCTAAAAAATAACGTTTTTTTGATATAATTTTAAAAGTAATCGTCCGAAAAATTTTAAAACTACATTTCTAATTAGATTTCATGAAAATAAAATTATTTAAACAAAATTTACATTTTTTTATAAAGAAATAAAAAAGTTTCTGCAGTTTTTGTGTGATTTTTAAGAAAAACGTTTTTTTGGTATAATTTTAAAAATAATCGACCGAAAAATTTTAAAACTACATTTCTAATTAGATTTCATGAAAATAAAATTATTTAAACAAAATTTACATTTTTTTATAAAGAAATAAAAAAGTTACAGCAGTTTTAGTTTGATTTTTAAGAAAAACGCATTATTTCTAAAAAATAACGTTTTTTTGATATAATTTTAAAAGTAATCGTCCGAAAAATTTTAAAACTACATTTCTAATTAGATTTCATGAAAATAAAATTATTTAAACAAAATTTACATTTTTTTATAAAGAAATAAAAAAGTTTCTGCAGTTTTTGTGTGATTTTTAAGAAAAACGTTTTTTTGGTATAATTTTAAAAATAATCGACCGAAAAATTTTAAAACTACATTTCTAATTAGATTTCATGAAAATAAAATTACTTAAACATAATTTACATTTTTTTATAAAGAAATAAAAAAGTTACAGCAGTTTTTGTTTGATTTTTAAGAAAAACGCATTATTTCTAAAAAATAACGTTTTTTTTGATATAATTTTAAAAGTAATCGTCCGAAAAATTTTAAAACTACATTTCTAATTGGATTTCATGAAAATAAAATTATTTAAACAAAATTTACATTTTTTTATAAAGAAATAAAAAAGTTTCTGCAGTTTTTGTGTGATTTTTAAGAAAAATGTTTTTTTGGTATAATTTTAAAAATAATCGACCGAAAAATTTTAAAACTACATTTCTAATTAGATTTCATGAAAATAAAATTATTTAAACAAAATTTACATTTTTTTATAAAGAAATAAAAAAGTTACAGCAGTTTTAGTTTGATTTTTAAGAAAAACGCATTATTTCTAAAAAATAACGTTTTTTTGATATAATTTTAAAAGTAATCGTCCGAAAAATTTTAAAACTACATTTCTAATTAGATTTCATGAAAATAAAATTATTTAAACAAAATTTACATTTTTTTATAAAGAAATAAAAAAGTTTCTGCAGTTTTTGTGTGATTTTTAAGAAAAACGTTTTTTTGGTATAATTTTAAAAATAATCGACCGAAAAATTTTAAAACTACATTTCTAATTAGATTTCATGAAAATAAAATTATTTAAACAAAATTTACATTTTTTTATAAAGAAATAAAAAAGTTACAGCAGTTTTTGTTTGATTTTTAAGAAAAACGCATTATTTCTAAAAAATAACGTTTTTTTGATATAATTTTAAAAGTAATCGTCCGAAAAATTTTAAAACTACATTTCTAATTAGATTTCATGAAAATAATATTATTTAAACAAAATTTACATTTTTTTATAAAGAAATAAAAAAGTTTCTGCAGTTTTTGTGTGATTTTTAAGAAAAACGTTTTTTTGGTATAATTTTAAAAATAATCGACCGAAAAATTTTAAAACTACATTTCTAATTAGATTTCATGAAAATAAAATTATTTAAACAAAATTTACATTTTTTTATAAAGAAATAAAAAAGTTTCTGCAGTTTTTGTGTGATTTTTAAGAAAAACGTTTTTTTGGTATAATTTTAAAAATAATCGACCGAAAAATTTTAAAACTATATTTCTAATTAGATTTCATGAAAATAAAATTATTTAAACAAAATTTACATTTTTTTATAAAGAAATAAAAAAGTTACAGCAGTTTTTGTTTGATTTTTAAGAAAAACGCATTATTTTTTAAGAAAAACGTTTTTTTGGTATAATTTTAAAAATAATTGACCGAAAAATTTTAAAACTACATTTCTAATTAGATTTCATGAAAATAAAATTATTTAAACAAAATTTACATTTTTTTATAAAGAAATAAAAAAGTTACAGCAGTTTTTGTTTGATTTTTAAGAAAAACGCATTATTTCTAAAAAATAACGTTTTTTTGATATAATTTTAAAAGTAATCGTCCGAAAAATTTTAAAACTACATTTCTAATTAGATTTCATGAAAATAATATTATTTAAACAAAATTTACATTTTTTTATAAAGAAATAAAAAAGTTACAGCAGTTTTAGTTTGATTTTTAAGAAAAATGTTTTTTTGGTATAATTTTAAAAATAATCGACCGAAAAATTTTAAAACTACATTTCTAATTAGATTTCATGAAAATAAAATTATTTAAACAAAATTTACATTTTTTTATAAAGAAATAAAAAAGTTACAGCAGTTTTTGTTTGATTTTTAAGAAAAACGCATTATTTCTAAAAAATAACGTTTTTTTGATATAATTTTAAAAGTAATCGTCCGAAAAATTTTAAAACTACATTTCTAATTAGATTTCATGAAAATAATATTATTTAAACAAAATTTACATTTTTTTGTAAAGAAATAAAAAAGTTACAGCAGTTTTAGTTTGATTTTTAAGAAAAACGTTTTTTTGGTATAATTTTAAAAATAATCGACCGAAAAATTTTAAAACTACATTTCTAATTAGATTTCATGAAAATAAAATTATTTAAACAAAATTTACATTTTTTTATAAAGAAATAAAAAAGTTACAGCAGTTTTTGTTTGATTTTTAAGAAAAACGCATTATTTCTAAAAAATAACGTTTTTTTGATATAATTTTAAAAGTAATCGTCCGAAAAATTTTAAAACTACATTTCTAATTAGATTTCATGAAAATAATATTATTTAAACAAAATTTACATTTTTTTATAAAGAAATAAAAAAGTTACAGCAGTTTTAGTTTGATTTTTAAGAAAAACGTTTTTTTGGTATAATTTTAAAAATAATCGACCGAAAAATTTTAAAACTACATTTCTAATTAGATTTCATGAAAATAAAATTATTTAAACAAAATTTACATTTTTTTATAAAGAAATAAAAAAGTTACAGCAGTTTTTGTTTGATTTTTAAGAAAAACGCATTATTTCTAAAAAATAAAGTTTTTTTGATATAATTTTAAAAGTAATCGTCCGAAAAATTTTAAAACTACATTTCTAATTAGATTTCATGAAAATAATATTATTTAAACAAAATTTACATTTTTTTATAAAGAAATAAAAAAGTTACAGCAGTTTTAGTTTGATTTTTAAGAAAAACGTTTTTTTGGTATAATTTTAAAAATAATCGACCGAAAAATTTTAAAACTACATTTCTAATTAGATTTCATGAAAATAAAATTATTTAAACAAAATTTACATTTTTTTATAAAGAAATAAAAAAGTTACAGCAGTTTTTGTTTGATTTTTAAGAAAAACGCATTATTTCTAAAAAATAACGTTTTTTTGATATAATTTTAAAAGTAATCGTCCGAAAAATTTTAAAACTACATTTCTAATTAGATTTCATGAAAATAATATTATTTAAACAAAATTTACATTTTTTTATAAAGAAATAAAAAAGTTACAGCAGTTTTAGTTTGATTTTTAAGAAAAACGTTTTTTTGGTATAATTTTAAAAATAATCGACCGAAAAATTTTAAAACTACATTTCTAATTAGATTTCATGAAAATAAAATTATTTAAACAAAATTTACATTTTTTTATAAAGAAATAAAAAAGTTACAGCAGTTTATGTTTGATTTTTAAGAAAAACGCATTATTTCTAAAAAATAACGTTTTTTTGATATAATTTTAAAAGTAATCGTCCGAAAAATTTTAAAACTACATTTCTAATTAGATTTCATGAAAATAATATTATTTAAACAAAATTTACATTTTTTTATAAAGAAATAAAAAAGTTACAGCAGTTTTAGTTTGATTTTTAAGAAAAACGTTTTTTTGGTATAATTTTAAAAATAATCGACCGAAAAATTTTAAAACTACATTTCTAATTAGATTTCATGAAAATAAAATTATTTAAACAAAATTTACATTTTTTTATAAAGAAATAAAAAAGTTACAGCAGTTTTTGTTTGATTTTTAAGAAAAACGCATTATTTCTAAAAAATAACGTTTTTTTGATATAATTTTAAAAGTAATCGTCCGAAAAATTTTAAAACTACATTTCTAATTAGATTTCATGAAAATAATATTATTTAAACAAAATTTACATTCTTTTATAAAGAAATAAAAAAGTTACAGCAGTTTTTGTTTGATTTTTAAGAAAAACGCATTATTTCTAAAAAATAACGTTTTTTTGATATAATTTTAAAAGTAATCGTCCGAAAAATTTTAAAACTACATTTCTAATTAGATTTCATGAAAATAATATTATTTAAACAAAATTTACATTTTTTTATAAAGAAATAAAAAAGTTTCTGCAGTTTTTGTGTGATTTTTAAGAAAAACGTTTTTTTGGTATAATTTTAAAAATAATCGACCGAAAAATTTTAAAACTACATTTCTAATTAGATTTCATGAAAATAAAATTATTTAAACAAAATTTACATTTTTTTATAAAGAAATAAAAAAGTTACAGCAGTTTTTGTTTGATTTTTAAGAAAAACGCATTATTTCTAAAAAATAACGTTTTTTTGATATAATTTTAAAAGTAATCGTCCGAAAAATTTTAAAACTACATTTCTAATTAGATTTCATGAAAATAATATTATTTAAACAAAATTTACATTTTTTTATAAAAAAATAAAAAAGTTTCTGCAGTTTTTGTGTGATTTTTAAGAAAAACGTTTTTTTGGTATAATTTTAAAAATAATCGACCGAAAAATTTTAAAACTACATTTCTAATTAGATTTCATGAAAATAAAATTATTTAAACAAAATTTACATTTTTTTATAAAGAAATAAAAAAGTTACAGCAGTTTTTGTTTGATTTTTAAGAAAAACGCATTATTTCTAAAAAATAACGTTTTTTTGATATAATTTTAAAAGTAATCGTCCGAAAAATTTTAAAACTACATTTCTAATTAGATTTCATGAAAATAAAATTATTTAAACAAAATTTACATTTTTTTATAAAGAAATAAAAAAGTTTCTGCAGTTTTTGTGTGATTTTTAAGAAAAACGTTTTTTTGGTATAATTTTAAAAATAATCGACCGAAAAATTTTAAAACTACATTTCTAATTAGATTTCATGAAAATAAAATTATTTAAACAAAATTTACATTTTTTTATAAAGAAATAAAAAAGTTACAGCAGTTTTTGTTTGATTTTTAAGAAAAACGCATTATTTCTAAAAAATAACGTTTTTTTGATATAATTTTAAAAGTAATCGTCCGAAAAATTTTAAAACTACATTTCTAATTAGATTTCATGAAAATAATATTATTTAAACAAAATTTACATTTTTTTATAAAGAAATAAAAAAGTTACAGCAGTTTTAGTTTGATTTTTAAGAAAAACGTTTTTTTGTTATAATTTTAAAAATAATCGACCGAAAAATTTTAAAACTACATTTCTAATTAGATTTCATGAAAATAAAATTATTTAAACAAAATTTACATTTTTTTATAAAGAAATAAAAAAGTTACAGCAGTTTTTGTTTGATTTTTAAGAAAAACGCATTATTTCGAAAAAATAACGTTTTTTTGATATAATTTTAAAAGTAATCGTCCGAAAAATTTTAAAACTACATTTCTAATTAGATTTCATGAAAATAAAATTATTTAAACAAAATTTACATTTTTTTATAAAGAAATAAAAAAGTTTCTGCAGTTTTTGTGTGATTTTTAAGAAAAACGTTTTTTTGGTATAATTTTAAAAATAATCGACCGAAAAATTTTAAAACTACATTTCTAATTAGATTTCATGAAAATAAAATTATTTAAACAAAATTTACATTTTTTTATAAAGAAATAAAAAAGTTACAGCAGTTTTTGTTTGATTTTTAAGAAAAACGCATTATTTCTAAAAAATAACGTTTTTTTGATATAATTTTAAAAGTAATCGTCCGAAAAATTTTAAAACTACATTTCTAATTAGATTTCATGAAAATAATATTATTTAAACAAAATTTACATTTTTTTATAAAGAAATAAAAAAGTTACAGCAGTTTTAGTTTGATTTTTAAGAAAAACGTTTTTTTGGTATAATTTTAAAAATAATCGACCGAAAAATTTTAAAACTACATTTCTAATTAGATTTCATGAAAATAAAATTATTTAAACAAAATTTACATTTTTTTATAAAGAAATAAAAAAGTTACAGCAGTTTTTGTTTGATTTTTAAGAAAAACGCATTATTTCTAAAAAATAACGTTTTTTTGATATAATTTTAAAAATAATCGTCCGAAAAATTTTAAAACTACATTTCTAATTAGATTTCATGAAAATAAAATTATTTAAACAAAATTTACATTTTTTTATAAAGAAATAAAAAAGTTTCTGCAGTTTTTGTGTGATTTTTAAGAAAAACGTTTTTTTGGTATAATTTTAAAAATAATCGACCGAAAAATTTTAAAACTACATTTCTAATTAGATTTCATAAAAATAAAATTATTTAAACAAAATTAACATTTTTTTATAAAGAAATAAAAAAGTTACAGCAGTTTTTGTTTGATTTTTAAGAAAAACGCATTATTTCTAAAAAATAACGTTTTTTTGATATAATTTTAAAAGTAATCGTCCGAAAAATTTTAAAACTACATTTCTAATTAGATTTCATGAAAATAATATTATTTAAACAAAATTTACATTTTTTTATAAAGAAATAAAAAAGTTACAGCAGTTTTAGTTTGATTTTTAAGAAAAACGTTTTTTTGGTATAATTTTAAAAATAATCGACCGAAAAATTTTAAAACTACATTTCTAATTAGATTTCATGAAAATAAAATTATTTAAACAAAATTTACATTTTTTTATAAAGAAATAAAAAAGTTACAGCAGTTTTTGTTTGATTTTTAAGAAAAACGCATTATTTCTAAAAAATAACGTTTTTTTGATATAATTTTAAAAGTAATCGTCCGAAAAATTTTAAAACTACATTTCTAATTAGATTTCATGAAAATAATATTATTTAAACAAAATTTACATTTTTTTAAAAAGAAATAAAAAAGTTACAGCAGTTTTTGTTTGATTTTTAAGAAAAACGCATTATTTCTAAAAAATAACGTTTTTTTGATATAATTTTAAAAGAAATCGTCCGAAAAATTTTAAAACTACATTTCTAATTAGATTTCATGAAAATAATATTATTTAAACAAAATTTACATTTTTTTATAAAGAAATAAAAAAGTTACAGCAGTTTTAGTTTGATTTTTAAGAAAAACGTTTTTTGGTATAATTTTAAAAATAATCGACCGAAAAATTTTAAAACTTCATTTCTAATTAGATTTCATGAAAATAAAATTATTTAAACAAAATTTACATTTTTTTATAAAGAAATAAAAAAGTTACAGCAGTTTTTGTTTGATTTTTAAGAAAAACGCATTATTTCTAAAAAATAACGTTTTTTTGATATAATTTTAAAAGTAATCGTCCGAAAAATTTTAAAACTACATTTCTAATTATATTTCATGAAAATAATATTATTTAAACAAAATTTACATTTTTTTATAAAGAAATAAAAAAGTTTCTGCAGTTTTTGTGTGATTTTTAAGAAAAACGTTTTTTTGGTATAATTTTAAAAATAATCGACCGAAAAATTTTAAAACTACATTTCTAATTAGATTTCATGAAAATAAAATTATTTAAACAAAATTTACATTTTTTTATAAAGAAATAAAAAAGTTACAGCAGTTTTTGTTTGATTTTTAAGAAAAACGCATTATTTCTAAAAAATAACGTTTTTTTGATATAATTTTAAAAGTAATCGTCCGAAAAATTTTAAAACTACATTTCTAATTAGATTTCATGAAAATAATATTATTTAAACAAAATTTACATTTTTTTATAAAGAAATAAAAAAGTTACAGCAGTTTTAGTTTGATTTTTAAGAAAAACGTTTTTTTGGTATAATTTTAAAAATAATCGACCGAAAAATTTTAATACTACATTTCTAATTAGATTTCATGAAAATAATATTATTTAAACAAAATTTACATTTTTTTATAAAGAAATAAAAAAGTTACAGCAGTTTTAGTTTGATTTTTAAGAAAAACGTTTTTTTGGTATAATTTTAAAAATAATCGACCGAAAAATTTTAAAACTACATTTCTAATTAGATTTCATGAAAATAAAATTATTTAAACAAAATTTACATTTTTTTATAAAGAAATAAAAAAGTTACAGCAGTTTTTGTTTGATTTTTAAGAAAAACGCATTATTTCTAAAAAATAACGTTTTTTTGATATAATTTTAAAAGTAATCGTCCGAAAAATTTTAAAACTACATTTCTAATTAGATTTCATGAAAATAATATTATTTAAACAAAATTTACATTTTTTTATAAAGAAATAAAAAAGTTACAGCAGTTTTAGTTTGATTTTTAAGAAAAACGTTTTTTTGGTATAATTTTAAAAATAATCGACCGAAAAATTTTAAAACTACATTTCTAATTAGATTTCATGAAAATAAAATTATTTAAACAAAATTTACATTTTTTTATAAAGAAATAAAAAAGTTACAGCAGTTTTTGTTTGATTTTTAAGAAAAACGCATTATTTCTAAAAAATAACGTTTTTTTGATATAATTTTAAAAGTAATCGTCCGAAAAATTTTAAAACTACATTTCTAATTAGATTTCATGAAAATAATATTATTTAAACAAAATTTACATTTTTTTATAAAGAAATAAAAAAGTTACAGCAGTTTTTGTTTGATTTTTAAGAAAAACGCATTATTTCTAAAAAATAACGTTTTTTTGATATAATTTTAAAATAAAATCGTCCGAAAAATTTTAAAACTACATTTCTAATTAGATTTCATGAAAATAATATTATTTAAACAAAATTTACATTTTTTTATAAAGAAATAAAAAAGTTTCTGCAGTTTTTGTGTGATTTTTAAGAAAAACGTTTTTTTGGTATAATTTTAAAAATAATCGACCGAAAAATTTTAAAACTACATTTCTAATTAGATTTCATGAAAATAAAATTATTTAAACAAAATTTACATTTTTTTATAAAGAAATAAAAAAGTTACAGCAGTTTTTGTTTGATTTTTAAGAAAAACGCATTATTTCTAAAAAATAACGTTTTTTTGATATAATTTTAAAAGTAATCGTCCGAAAAATTTTAAAACTACATTTCTAATTAGATTTCATGAAAATAATATTATTTAAACAAAATTTACATTTTTTTATAAAAAAATAAAAAAGTTTCTGCAGTTTTTGTGTGATTTTTAAGAAAAACGTTTTTTTGGTATAATTTTAAAAATAATCGACCGAAAAATTTTAAAACTACATTTCTAATTAGATTTCATGAAAATAAAATTATTTAAACAAAATTTACATTTTTTTATAAAGAAATAAAAAAGTTACAGCAGTTTTTGTTTGATTTTTAAGAAAAACGCATTATTTCTAAAAAATAACGTTTTTTTGATATAATTTTAAAAGTAATCGTCCGAAAAATTTTAAAACTACATTTCTAATTAGATTTCATGAAAATAATATTATTTAAACAAAATTTACATTTTTTTATAAAGAAATAAAAAAGTTTCTGCAGTTTTTGTGTGATTTTTAAGAAAAACGTTTTTTTGGTATAATTTTAAAAATAATCGACCGAAAAATTTTAAAACTACATTTCTAATTAGATTTCATGAAAATAAAATTATTTAAACAAAATTTACATTTTTTTATAAAGAAATAAAAAAGTTACAGCAGTTTTTGTTTGATTTTTAAGAAAAACGCATTATTTCCAAAAAATAACGTTTTTTTGATATAATTTTAAAAGTAATCGTCCGAAAAATTTTAAAACTACATTTCTAATTAGATTTCATGAAAATAATATTATTTAAACAAAATTTACATTTTTTTATAAAGAAATAAAAAAGTTTCTGCAGTTTTTGTGTGATTTTTAAGAAAAACGTTTTTTTGGTATAATTTTAAAAATAATCGACCGAAAAATTTTAAAACTACATTTCTAATTAGATTTCATGAAAATAAAATTATTTAAACAAAATTTACATTTTTTTATAAAGAAATAAAAAAGTTACAGCAGTTTTTGTTTGATTTTTAAGAAAAACGCATTATTTCTAAAAAATAACGTTTTTTTGATATAATTTTAAAAGTAATCGTCCGAAAAATTTTAAAACTACATTTCTAATTAGATTTCATGAAAATAAAATTATTTAAACAAAATTTACATTTTTTTATAAAGAAATAAAAAAGTTTCTGCAGTTTTTGTGTGATTTTTAAGAAAAACGTTTTTTTGGTATAATTTTAAAAATAATCGACCGAAAAATTTTAAAACTACATGTCTAATTAGATTTCATGAAAATAAAATTATTTAAACAAAATTTACATTTTTTTATAAAGAAATAAAAAAGTTACAGCAGTTTTTGTTTGATTTTTAAGAAAAACGCATTATTTCTAAAAAATAACGTTTTTTTGATATAATTTTAAAAGTAATCGTCCGAAAAATTTTAAAACTACATTTCTAATTAGATTTCATGAAAATAATATTATTTAAACAAAATTTACATTTTTTTATAAAGAAATAAAAAAGTTACAGCAGTTTTAGTTTGATTTTTAAGAAAAACGTTTTTTTGGTATAATTTTAAAAATAATCGACCGAAAAATTTTAAAACTACATTTCTAATTAGATTTCATGAAAATAAAATTATTTAAACAAAATTTACATTTTTTTATAAAGAAATAAAAAAGTTACAGCAGTTTTTGTTTGATTTTTAAGAAAAACGCATTATTTCTAAAAAATAACGTTTTTTTGATATAATTTTAAAAGTAATCGTCCGAAAAATTTTAAAACTACATTTCTAATTAGATTTCATGAAAATAAAATTATTTAAACAAAATTTACATTTTTTTATAAAGAAATAAAAAAGTTTCTGCAGTTTTTGTGTGATTTTTAAGAAAAACGTTTTTTTGGTATAATTTTAAAAATAATCGACCGAAAAATTTTAAAACTACATTTCTAATTAGATTTCATGAAAATAAAATTATTTAAACAAAATTTACATTTTTTTATAAAGAAATAAAAAAGTTACAGCAGTTTTTGTTTGATTTTTAAGAAAAACGCATTATTTCTAAAAAATAACGTTTTTTTGATATAATTTTAAAAGTAATCGTCCGAAAAATTTTAAAACTACATTTCTAATTAGATTTCATGAAAATAATATTATTTAAACAAAATTTACATTTTTTTATAAAGAAATAAAAAAGTTACAGCAGTTTTAGTTTGATTTTTAAGAAAAACGTTTTTTTGGTATAATTTTAAAAATAATCGACCGAAAAATTTTAAAACTACATTTCTAATTAGATTTCATGAAAATAAAATTATTTAAACAAAATTTACATTTTTTTATGAAGAAATAAAAAAGTTACAGCAGTTTTTGTTTGATTTTTAAGAAAAACGCATTATTTCTAAAAAATAACGTTTTTTTGATATAATTTTAAAAGTAATCGTCCGAAAAATTTTAAAACTACATTTCTAATTAGATTTCATGAAAATAATATTATTTAAACAAAATTTACATTTTTTTTATAAAGAAATAAAAAAGTTACAGCGTTTTTGTTTGATTTTTAAGAAAAACGCATTATTTCTAAAAAATAACGTTTTTTTGATATAATTTTAAAAGTAATCGTCCGAAAAATTTTAAAACTACATTTCTAATTAGATTTCATGAAAATAATATTATTTAAACAAAATTTACATTTTTTTATAAAGAAATAAAAAAGTTACAGCAGTTTTAGTTTGATTTTTAAGAAAAACGTTTTTTTGGTATAATTTTAAAAATAATCGACCGAAAAATTTTAAAACTACATTTCTAATTAGATTTCATGAAAATAAAATTATTTAAACAAAATTTACATTTTTTTATAAAGAAATAAAAAAGTTACAGCAGTTTTTGTTTGATTTTTAAGAAAAACGCATTATTTCTAAAAAATAACGTTTTTTTGATATAATTTTAAAAGTAATCGTCCGAAAAATTTTAAAACTACATTTCTAATTAGATTTCATGAAAATAATATTATTTAAACAAAATTTACATTTTTTTATAAAGAAATAAAAAAGTTTCTGCAGTTTTTGTGTGATTTTTAAGAAAAACGTTTTTTTGGTATAATTTTAAAAATAATCGACCGAAAAATTTTAAAACTACATTTCTAATTAGATTTCATGAAAATAAAATTATTTAAACAAAATTTACATTTTTTTATAAAGAAATAAAAAAGTTACAGCAGTTTTTGTTTGATTTTTAAGAAAAACGCATTATTTCTAAAAAATAACGTTTTTTTGATATAATTTTAAAAGTAATCGTCCGAAAAATTTTAAAACTACATTTCTAATTAGATTTCATGAAAATAATATTATTTAAACAAAATTTACATTTTTTTATAAAGAAATAAAAAAGTTACAGCAGTTTTAGTTTGATTTTTAAGAAAAACGTTTTTTTGGTATAATTTTAAAAATAATCGACCGAAAAATTTTAAAACTACATTTCTAATTAGATTTCATGAAAATAAAATTATTTAAACAAAATTTACATTTTTTTATAAAGAAATAAAAAAGTTACAGCAGTTTTTGTTTGATTTTTAAGAAAAACGCATTATTTCTAAAAAATAACGTTTTTTTGATATAATTTTAAAAGTAATCGTCCGAAAAATTTTAAAACTACATTTCTAATTAGATTTCATGAAAATAATATTATTTAAACAAAATTTACATTTTTTTATAAAGAAATAAAAAAGTTACAGCAGTTTTAGTTTGATTTTTAAGAAAAACGTTTTTTTGGTATAATTTTAAAAATAATCGACCGAAAAATTTTAAAACTACATTTCTAATTAGATTTCATGAAAATAAAATTATTTAAAAGAAATTTACATTTTTTAATAAAGAAATAAAAAAGTTACAGCAGTTTTTGTTTGATTTTTAAGAAAAACGCATTATTTCTAAAAAATAACGTTTTTTTGATATAATTTTAAAAGTAATCGTCCGAAAAATTTTAAAACTACATTTCTAATTAGATTTCATGAAAATAATATTATTTAAACAAAATTTACATTTTTTTATAAAGAAATAAAAAAGTTACAGCAGTTTTAGTTTGATTTTTAAGAAAAACGTTTTTTTGGTATAATTTTAAAAATAATCGACCGAAAAATTTTAAAACTACATTTCTAATTAGATTTCATGAAAATAAAATTATTTAAACAAAATTTACATTTTTTTATAAAGAAATAAAAAAGTTACAGCAGTTTTTGTTTGATTTTTAAGAAAAACGCATTATTTCTAAAAAATAACGTTTTTTTGATATAATTTTAAAAGTAATCGTCCGAAAAATTTTAAAACTACATTTCTAATTAGATTTCATGAAAATAAAATTATTTAAACAAAATTTACATTTTTTTATAAAGAAATAAAAAAGTTTCTGCAGTTTTTGTGTGATTTTTAAGAAAAACGTTTTTTTGGTATAATTTTAAAAATAATCGACCGAAAAATTTTAAAACTACATTTCTAATTAGATTTCATAAAAATAAAATTATTTAAACAAAATTTACATTTTTTTATAAAGAAATAAAAAAGTTACAGCAGTTTTTGTTTGATTTTTAAGAAAAACGCATTATTTCTAAAAAATAACGTTTTTTTGATATAATTTTAAAAGTAATCGTCCGAAAAATTTTAAAACTACATTTCTAATTAGATTTCATGAAAATAATATTATTTAAACAAAATTTACATTTTTTTATAAAGAAATAAAAAAGTTACAGCAGTTTTAGTTTGATTTTTAAGAAAAACGTTTTTTTGGTATAATTTTAAAAATAATCGACCGAAAAATTTTAAAACTACATTTCTAATTAGATTTCATGAAAATAAAATTATTTAAACAAAATTTACATTTTTTTATAAAGAAATAAAAAAGTTACAGCAGTTTTTGTTTGATTTTTAAGAAAAACGCATTATTTCTAAAAAATAACGTTTTTTTGATATAATTTTAAAAGTAATCGTCCGAAAAATTTTAAAACTACATTTCTAATTAGATTTCATGAAAATAATATTATTTAAACAAAATTTACATTTTTTTAAAAGAAATAAAAAAGTTACAGCAGTTTTTGTTTGATTTTTAAGAAAAACGCATTATTTCTAAAAAATAACGTTTTTTTGATATAATTTTAAAAGAAATCATCCGAAAAATTTTAAAACTACATTTCTAATTAGATTTCATGAAAATAATATTATTTAAACAAAATTTACATTTTTTTATAAAGAAATAAAAAAGTTACAGCAGTTTTAGTTTGATTTTTAAGAAAAACGTTTTTTTGGTATAATTTTAAAAATAATCGACCGAAAAATTTTAAAACTTCATTTCTAATTAGATTTCATGAAAATAAAATTATTTAAACAAAATTTACATTTTTTTATAAAGAAATAAAAAAGTTACAGCAGTTTTTGTTTGATTTTTAAGAAAAACGCATTATTTCTAAAAAATAACGTTTTTTTGATATAATTTTAAAAGTAATCGTCCGAAAAATTTTAAAACTACATTTCTAATTAGATTTCATGAAAATAATATTATTTAAACAAAATTTACATTTTTTTATAAAGAAATAAAAAAGTTTCTGCAGTTTTTGTGTGATTTTTAAGAAAAACGTTTTTTTGGTATAATTTTAAAAATAATCGACCGAAAAATTGTAAAACTACATTTCTAATTAGATTTCATGAAAATAAAATTATTTAAACAAAATTTACATTTTTTTATAAAGAAATAAAAAAGTTACAGCAGTTTTTGTTTGATTTTTAAGAAAAACGCATTATTTCTAAAAAATAACGTTTTTTTGATATAATTTTAAAAGTAATCGTCCGAAAAATTTTAAAACTACATTTCTAATTAGATTTCATGAAAATAATATTATTTAAACAAAATTTACATTTTTTTATAAAGAAATAAAAAAGTTACAGCAGTTTTAGTTTGATTTTTAAGAAAAACGTTTTTTTGGTATAATTTTAAAAATAATCGACCGAAAAATTTTAATACTACATTTCTAATTAGATTTCATGAAAATAATATTATTTAAACAAAATTTACATTTTTTTATAAAGAAATAAAAAAGTTACAGCAGTTTTAGTTTGATTTTTAAGAAAAACGTTTTTTTGGTATAATTTTAAAAATAATCGACCGAAAAATTTTAAAACTACATTTCTAATTAGATTTCATGAAAATAAAATTATTTAAACAAAATTTACATTTTTTTATAAAGAAATAAAAAAGTTACAGCAGTTTTTGTTTGATTTTTAAGAAAAACGCATTATTTCTAAAAAATAACGTTTTTTTGATATAATTTTAAAAGTAATCGTCCGAAAAATTTTAAAACTACATTTCTAATTAGATTTCATGAAAATAATATTATTTAAACAAAATTTACATTTTTTTATAAAGAAATAAAAAAGTTACAGCAGTTTTAGTTTGATTTTTAAGAAAAACGTTTTTTTGGTATAATTTTAAAAATAATCGACCGAAAAATTTTAAAACTACATTTCTAATTAGATTTCATGAAAATAAAATTATTTAAACAAAATTTACATTTTTTTATAAAGAAATAAAAAAGTTACAGCAGTTTTTGTTTGATTTTTAAGAAAAACGCATTATTTCTAAAAAATAACGTTTTTTTGATATAATTTTAAAAGTAATCGTCCGAAAAATTTTAAAACTACATTTCTAATTAGATTTCATGAAAATAATATTATTTAAACAAAATTTACATTTTTTTATAAAGAAATAAAAAAGTTACAGCAGTTTTTGTTTGATTTTTAAGAAAAACGCATTATTTCTAAAAAATAACGTTTTTTTGATATAATTTTAAAATAAAATCGTCCGAAAAATTTTAAAACTACATTTCTAATTAGATTTCATGAAAATAATATTATTTAAACAAAATTTACATTTTTTTATAAAGAAATAAAAAAGTTTCTGCAGTTTTTGTGTGATTTTTAAGAAAAACGTTTTTTTGGTATAATTTTAAAAATAATCGACCGAAAAATTTTAAAACTACATTTCTAATTAGATTTCATGAAAATAAAATTATTTAAACAAAATTTACATTTTTTTATAAAGAAATAAAAAAGTTACAGCAGTTTTTGTTTGATTTTTAAGAAAAACGCATTATTTCTAAAAAATAACGTTTTTTTGATATAATTTTAAAAGTAATCGTCCGAAAAATTTTAAAACTACATTTCTAATTAGATTTCATGAAAATAATATTATTTAAACAAAATTTACATTTTTTTATAAAAAAATAAAAAAGTTTCTGCAGTTTTTGTGTGATTTTTAAGAAAAACGTTTTTTTGGTATAATTTTAAAAATAATCGACCGAAAAATTTTAAAACTACATTTCTAATTAGATTTCATGAAAATAAAATTATTTAAACAAAATTTACATTTTTTTATAAAGAAATAAAAAAGTTACAGCAGTTTTTGTTTGATTTTTAAGAAAAACGCATTATTTCTAAAAAATAACGTTTTTTTGATATAATTTTAAAAGTAATCGTCCGAAAAATTTTAAAACTACATTTCTAATTAGATTTCATGAAAATAATATTATTTAAACAAAATTTACATTTTTTTATAAAGAAATAAAAAAGTTTCTGCAGTTTTTGTGTGATTTTTAAGAAAAACGTTTTTTTGGTATAATTTTAAAAATAATCGACCGAAAAATTTTAAAACTACATTTCTAATTAGATTTCATGAAAATAAAATTATTTAAACAAAATTTACATTTTTTTATAAAGAAATAAAAAAGTTACAGCAGTTTTTGTTTGATTTTTAAGAAAAACGCATTATTTCTAAAAAATAACGTTTTTTTGATATAATTTTAAAAGTAATCGTCCGAAAAATTTTAAAACTACATTTCTAATTAGATTTCATGAAAATAATATTATTTAAACAAAATTTACATTTTTTTATAAAGAAATAAAAAAGTTTCTGCAGTTTTTGTGTGATTTTTAAGAAAAACGTTTTTTTGGTATAATTTTAAAAATAATCGACCGAAAAATTTTAAAACTACATTTCTAATTAGATTTCATGAAAATAAAATTATTTAAACAAAATTTACATTTTTTTATAAAGAAATAAAAAAGTTACAGCAGTTTTTGTTTGATTTTTAAGAAAAACGCATTATTTCGAAAAAATAACGTTTTTTTGATATAATTTTAAAAGTAATCGTCCGAAAAATTTTAAAACTACATTTCTAATTAGATTTCATGAAAATAAAATTATTTAAACAAAATTTACATTTTTTTATAAAGAAATAAAAAAGTTTCTGCAGTTTTTGTGTGATTTTTAAGAAAAACGTTTTTTTGGTATAATTTTAAAAATAATCGACCGAAAAATTTTAAAACTACATTTCTAATTAGATTTCATGAAAATAAAATTATTTAAACAAAATTTACATTTTTTTATAAAGAAATAAAAAAGTTACAGCATTTTTTGTTTGATTTTTAAGAAAAACGCATTATTTCTAAAAAATAACGTTTTTTTGATATAATTTTAAAAGTAATCGTCCGAAAAATTTTAAAACTACATTTCTAATTAGATTTCATGAAAATAATATTATTTAAACAAAATTTACATTTTTTTATAAAGAAATAAAAAAGTTACAGCAGTTTTAGTTTGATTTTTAAGAAAAACGTTTTTTTGGTATAATTTTAAAAATAATCGACCGAAAAATTTTAAAACTACATTTCTAATTAGATTTCATGAAAATAAAATTATTTAAACAAAATTTACATTTTTTTATAAAGAAATAAAAAAGTTACAGCAGTTTTTGTTTGATTTTTAAGAAAAACGCATTATTTCTAAAAAATAACGTTTTTTTGATATAATTTTAAAAGTAATCGTCCGAAAAATTTTAAAACTACATTTCTAATTAGATTTCATGAAAATAATATTATTTAAACAAAATTTACATTTTTTTATAAAGAAATAAAAAAGTTACAGCAGTTTTAGTTTGATTTTTAAGAAAAACGTTTTTTTGGTATAATTTTAAAAATAATCGACCGAAAAATTTTAAAACTACATTTCTAATTAGATTTCATGAAAATAAAATTATTTAAACAAAATTTACATTTTTTTATAAAGAAATAAAAAAGTTACAGCAGTTTTTGTTTGATTTTTAAGAAAAACGCATTATTTCTAAAAAATAACGTTTTTTTGATATAATTTTAAAAGTAATCGTCCGAAAAATTTTAAAACTACATTTCTAATTAGATTTCATGAAAATAAAATTATTTAAACAAAATTTACATTTTTTTATAAAGAAATAAAAAAGTTTCTGCAGTTTTTGTGTGATTTTTAAGAAAAACGTTTTTTTGGTATAATTTTAAAAATAATCGACCGAAAAATTTTAAAACTACATTTCTAATTAGATTTCATGAAAATAAAATTATTTAAACAAAATTTACATTTTTTTATAAAGAAATAAAAAAGTTACAGCAGTTTTTGTTTGATTTTTAAGAAAAACGCATTATTTCTAAAAAATAACGTTTTTTTGATATAATTTTAAAAGTAATCGTCCGAAAAATTTTAAAACTACATTTCTAATTAGATTTCATGAAAATAATATTATTTAAACAAAATTTACATTTTTTTATAAAGAAATAAAAAAGTTACAGCAGTTTTAGTTTGATTTTTAAGAAAAACGTTTTTTTGGTATAATTTTAAAAATAATCGACCGAAAAATTTTAAAACTACATTTCTAATTAGATTTCATGAAAATAAAATTATTTAAACAAAATTTACATTTTTTTATGAAGAAATAAAAAAGTTACAGCAGTTTTTGTTTGATTTTTAAGAAAAACGCATTATTTCTAAAAAATAACGTTTTTTTGATATAATTTTAAAAGTAATCGTCCGAAAAATTTTAAAACTACATTTCTAATTAGATTTCATGAAAATAATATTATTTAAACAAAATTTACATTTTTTTTATAAAGAAATAAAAAAGTTACAGCGTTTTTGTTTGATTTTTAAGAAAAACGCATTATTTCTAAAAAATAACGTTTTTTTGATATAATTTTAAAAGTAATCGTCCGAAAAATTTTAAAACTACATTTCTAATTAGATTTCATGAAAATAATATTATTTAAACAAAATTTACATTTTTTTATAAAGAAATAAAAAAGTTACAGCAGTTTTAGTTTGATTTTTAAGAAAAACGTTTTTTTGGTATAATTTTAAAAATAATCGACCGAAAAATTTTAAAACTACATTTCTAATTAGATTTCATGAAAATAAAATTATTTAAACAAAATTTACATTTTTTTATAAAGAAATAAAAAAGTTACAGCAGTTTTTGTTTGATTTTTAAGAAAAACGCATTATTTCTAAAAAATAACGTTTTTTTGATATAATTTTAAAAGTAATCGTCCGAAAAATTTTAAAACTACATTTCTAATTAGATTTCATGAAAATAATATTATTTAAACAAAATTTACATTTTTTTATAAAGAAATAAAAAAGTTTCTGCAGTTTTTGTGTGATTTTTAAGAAAAACGTTTTTTTGGTATAATTTTAAAAATAATTGACCGAAAAATTTTAAAACTACATTTCTAATTAGATTTCATGAAAATAAAATTATTTAAACAAAATTTACATTTTTTTATAAAGAAATAAAAAAGTTACAGCAGTTTTTGTTTGATTTTTAAGAAAAACGCATTATTTCTAAAAAATAACGTTTTTTTGATATAATTTTAAAAGTAATCGTCCGAAAAATTTTAAAACTACATTTCTAATTAGATTTCATGAAAATAATATTATTTATACAAAATTTACATTTTTTTATAAAGAAATAAAAAAGTTACAGCAGTTTTAGTTTGATTTTTAAGAAAAACGTTTTTTTGGTATAATTTTAAAAATAATCGACCGAAAAATTTTAAAACTACATTTCTAATTAGATTTCATGAAAATAAAATTATTTAAACAAAATTTACATTTTTTTATAAAGAAATAAAAAAGTTACAGCAGTTTTTGTTTGATTTTTAAGAAAAACGCATTATTTCTAAAAAATAACGTTTTTTTGATATAATTTTAAAAGTAATCGTCCGAAAAATTTTAAAACTACATTTCTAATTAGATTTCATGAAAATAATATTATTTAAACAAAATTTACATTTTTTTATAAAGAAATAAAAAAGTTACAGCAGTTTTAGTTTGATTTTTAAGAAAAACGTTTTTTTGGTATAATTTTAAAAATAATCGACCGAAAAATTTTAAAACTACATTTCTAATTAGATTTCATGAAAATAAAATTATTTAAAAGAAATTTACATTTTTTAATAAAGAAATAAAAAAGTTACAGCAGTTTTTGTTTGATTTTTAAGAAAAACGCATTATTTCTAAAAAATAACGTTTTTTTGATATAATTTTAAAAGTAATCGTCCGAAAAATTTTAAAACTACATTTCTAATTAGATTTCATGAAAATAATATTATTTAAACAAAATTTACATTTTTTTATAAAGAAATAAAAAAGTTACAGCAGTTTTAGTTTGATTTTTAAGAAAAACGTTTATTTGGTATAATTTTAAAAATAATCGACCGAAAAATTTTAAAACTACATTTCTAATTAGATTTCATGAAAATAAAATTATTTAAACAAAATTTACATTTTTTTATAAAGAAATAAAAAAGTTACAGCAGTTTTTGTTTGATTTTTAAGAAAAACGCATTATTTCTAAAAAATAACGTTTTTTTGATATAATTTTAAAAGTAATCGTCCGAAAAATTTTAAAACTACATTTCTAATTAGATTTCATGAAAATAATATTATTTAAACAAAATTTACATTTTTTTATAAAGAAATAAAAAAGTTACAGCAGTTTTAGTTTGATTTTTAAGAAAAACGTTTTTTTGGTATAATTTTAAAAATAATCGCCCGAAAAATTTTAAAACTACATTTCTAATTAGATTTCATGAAAATAAAATTATTTAAACAAAATTTACATTTTTTATAAAGAAATAAAAAAGTTACAGCAGTTTTTGTTTGATTTTTAAGAAAAACGCATTATTTCTAAAAAATAACGTTTTTTTGATATAATTTTAAAAGTAATCGTCCGAAAAATTTTAAAACTACATTTCTAATTAGATTTCATGAAAATAATATTATTTAAACAAAATTTACATTTTTTTATAAAGAAATAAAAAAGTTACAGCAGTTTTAGTTTGATTTTTAAGAAAAACGTTTTTTTGGTATAATTTTAAAAATAATCGACCGAAAAATTTTAAAACTACATTTCTAATTAGATTTCATGAAAATAAAATTATTTAAACAAAATTTACATTTTTTTATAAAGAAATAAAAAAGTTACAGCAGTTTTTGTTTGATTTTTAAGAAAAACGCATTATTTCTAAAAAATAACGTTTTTTTGATATAATTTTAAAAGTAATCGTCCGAAAAATTTTAAAACTACATTTCTAATTAGATTTCATGAAAATAAAATTATTTAAACAAAATTTACATTTTTTTATAAAGAAATAAAAAAGTTTCTGCAGTTTTTGTGTGATTTTTAAGAAAAACGTTTTTTTGGTATAATTTTAAAAATAATCGACCGAAAAATTTTAAAACTACATTTCTAATTAGATTTCATGAAAATAAAATTATTTAAACAAAATTTACATTTTTTTATAAAGAAATAAAAAAGTTACAGCAGTTTTTGTTTGATTTTTAAGAAAAACGCATTATTTCTAAAAAATAACGTTTTTTTGATATAATTTTAAAAGTAATCGTCCGAAAAATTTTAAAACTACATTTCTAATTAGATTTCATGAAAATAAAATTATTTAAACAAAATTTACATTTTTTTATAAAGAAATAAAAAAGTTTCTGCAGTTTTTGTGTGATTTTTAAGAAAAACGTTTTTTTGGTATAATTTTAAAAATAATCGACCGAAAAATTTTAAAACTACATTTCTAATTAGATTTCATGAAAATAAAATTATTTAAACAAACTTTACATTTTTTTATAAAGAAATAAAAAAGTTACAGCAGTTTTTGTTTGATTTTTAAGAAAAACGCATTATTTCTAAAAAATAACGTTTTTTTGATATAATTTTAAAAGTAATCGTCCGAAAAATTTTAAAACTACATTTCTAATTAGATTTCATGAAAATAATATTATTTAAACAAAATTTACATTTTTTTATAAAGAAATAAAAAAGTTACAGCAGTTTTTGTTTGATTTTTAAGAAAAACGCATTATTTCTAAAAAATAACGTTTTTTTGATATAATTTTAAAAGTAATCGTCCGAAAAATTTTAAAACTACATTTCTAATTAGATTTCATGAAAATAATATTATTTAAACAAAATTTACATTTTTTTATAAAGAAATAAAAAAGTTTCTGCAGTTTTTGTGTGATTTTTAAGAAAAACGTTTTTTTGGTATAATTTTAAAAATAATCGACCGAAAAATTTTAAAACTACATTTCTAATTAGATTTCATGAAAATAAAATTATTTAAACAAAATTTACATTTTTTTATAAAGAAATAAAAAAGTTACAGCAGTTTTTGTTTGATTTTTAAGAAAAACGCATTATTTCTAAAAAATAACGTTTTTTTGATATAATTTTAAAAGTAATCGTCCGAAAAATTTTAAAACTACATTTCTAATTAGATTTCATGAAAATAAAATTATTTAAACAAAATTTACATTTTTTTATAAAGAAATAAAAAAGTTACAGCAGTTTTAGTTTGATTTTTAAGAAAAACGTTTTTTTGGTATAATTTTAAAAATAATCGACCGAAAAATTTTAAAACTACATTTCTAATTAGATTTCATGAAAATAAAATTATTTAAACAAAATTTACATTTTTTTATAAAGAAATAAAAAAGTTACAGCAGTTTTTGTTTGATTTTTAAGAAAAACGCATTATTTCTAAAAATAACGTTTTTTTGATATAATTTTAAAAGTTATCGTCCGAAAAATTTTAAAACTACATTTCTAATTAGATTTCATGAAAATAAAATTATTTAAACAAAATTTACATTTTTTTATAAAGAAATAAAAAAGTTTCTGCAGTTTTTGTGTGATTTTTAAGAAAAACGTTTTTTTGGTATAATTTTAAAAATAATCGACCGAAAAATTTTAAAACTACATTTCTAATTAGATTTCATGAAAATAAAATTATTTAAACAAAATTTACATTTTTTTATAAAGAAATAAAAAAGTTACAGCAGTTTTTGTTTGATTTTTAAGAAAAACGCATTATTTCTAAAAAATAACGTTTTTTTGATATAATTTTAAAAGTAATCGTCCGAAAAATTTTAAAACTACATTTCTAATTAGATTTCATGAAAATAATATTATTTAAATAAAATTTACATTTTTTTATAAAGAAATAAAAAAGTTACAGCAGTTTTAGTTTGATTTTTAAGAAAAACGTTTTTTTGGTATAATTTTAAAAATAATCGACCGAAAAATTTTAAAACTACATTTCTAATTAGATTTCATGAAAATAAAATTATTTAAACAAAATTTACATTTTTTTATAAAGAAATAAAAAAGTTACAGCAGTTTTTGTTTGATTTTTAAGAAAAACGCATTATTTCTAAAAAATAACGTTTTTTTGATATAATTTTAAAAGTAATCGTCCGAAAAATTTTAAAACTACATTTCTAATTAGATTTCATGAAAATAATATTATTTAAACAAAATTTACATTTTTTTATAAAGAAATAAAAAAGTTTCTGCAGTTTTTGTGTGATTTTTAAGAAAAACGTTTTTTTGGTATAATTTTAAAAATAATCGACCGAAAAATTTTAAAACTACATTTCTAATTAGATTTCATGAAAATAAAATTATTTAAACAAAATTTACATTTTTTTATAAAGAAATAAAAAAGTTACAGCAGTTTTTGTTTGATTTTTAAGAAAAACGCATTATTTCTAAAAAATAACGTTTTTTTGATATAATTTTAAAAGTAATCGTCCGAAAAATTTTAAAACTACATTTCTAATTAGATTTCATGAAAATAAAATTATTTAAACAAAATTTACATTTTTTTATAAAGAAATAAAAAAGTTTCTGCAGTTTTTGTGTGATTTTTAAGAAAAACGTTTTTTTGGTATAATTTTAAAAATAATCGACCGAAAAATTTTAAAACTACATTTCTAATTAGATTTCATGAAAATAAAATTATTTAAACAAAATTTACATTTTTTTATAAAGAAATAAAAAAGTTACAGCAGTTTTTGTTTGATTTTTAAGAAAAACGCATTATTTCTAAAAAATAACGTTTTTTTGATATAATTTTAAAAGTAATCGTCCGAAAAATTTTAAAACTACATTTCTAATTAGATTTCATGAAAATAATATTATTTAAACAAAATTTACATTTTTTTATAAAGAAATAAAAAAGTTATAGCAGTTTTAGTTTGATTTTTAAGAAAAACGTTTTTTTGGTATAATTTTAAAAATAATCGACCGAAAAATTTTAAAACTACATTTCTAATTAGATTTCATGAAAATAAAATTATTTAAACAAAATTTACATTTTTTTATAAAGAAATAAAAAAGTTACAGCAGTTTTTGTTTGATTTTTAAGAAAAACGCATTATTTCTAAAAAATAACGTTTTTTTGATATAATTTTAAAAGTAATCGTCCGAAAAATTTTAAAACTACATTTCTAATTAGATTTCATGAAAATAATATTATTTAAACAAAATTTACATTTTTTTATAAAGAAATAAAAAAGTTACAGCAGTTTTAGTTTGATTTTTAAGAAAAACGTTTTTTTGGTATAATTTTAAAAATAATCGACCGAAAAATTTTAAAACTACATTTCTAATTAGATTTCATGAAAATAAAATTATTTAAACAAAATTTACATTTTTTTATAAAGAAATAAAAAAGTTACAGCAGTTTTTGTTTGATTTTTAAGAAAAACGCATTATTTCTAAAAAATAACGTTTTTTTGATATAATTTTAAAAGTAATCGTCCGAAAAATTTTAAAACTACATTTCTAATTAGATTTCATGAAAATAATATTATTTAAACAAAATTTACATTTTTTTATAAAGAAATAAAAAAGTTACAGCAGTTTTAGTTTGATTTTTAAGAAAAACGTTTTTTTGGTATAATTTTAAAAATAATCGACCGAAAAATTTTAAAACTACATTTCTAATTAGATTTCGTGAAAATAAAATTATTTAAACAAAATTTACATTTTTTTATAAAGAAATAAAAAAGTTACAGCAGTTTTTGTTTGATTTTTAAGAAAAACGCATTATTTCTAAAAAATAACGTTTTTTTGATATAATTTTAAAAGTAATCGTCCGAAAAATTTTAAAACTACATTTCTAATTAGATTTCATGAAAATAAAATTATTTAAACAAAATTTACATTTTTTTATAAAGAAATAAAAAAGTTTCTGCAGTTTTTGTGTGATTTTTAAGAAAAACGTTTTTTTGGTATAATTTTAAAAATAATCGACCGAAAAATTTTAAAACTACATTTCTAATTAGATTTCATGAAAATAAAATTATTTAAACAAAATTTACATTTTTTTATAAAGAAATAAAAAAGTTACAGCAGTTTTTGTTTGATTTTTAAGAAAAACGCATTATTTCTAAAAAATAACGTTTTTTTGATATAATTTTAAAAGTAATCGTCCGAAAAATTTTAAAACTACATTTCTAATTAGATTTCATGAAAATAATATTATTTAAACAAAATTTACATTTTTTTATAAAGAAATAAAAAAGTTACAGCAGTTTTAGTTTGATTTTTAAGAAAAACGTTTTTTTGGTATAATTTTAAAAATAATCGACCGAAAAATTTTAAAACTACATTTCTAATTAGATTTCATGAAAATAAAATTATTTAAACAAAATTTACATTTTTTTATAAAGAAATAAAAAAGTTACAGCAGTTTTTGTTTGATTTTTAAGAAAAACGCATTATTTCTAAAAAATAACGTTTTTTTGATATAATTTTAAAAGTAATCGTCCGAAAAATTTTAAAACTACATTTCTAATTAGATTTCATGAAAATAAAATTATTTAAACAAAATTTGCATTTTTATATAAAGAAATAAAAAAGTTTCTGCAGTTTTTGTGTGATTTTTAAGAAAAACGTTTTTTTGGTATAATTTTAAAAATAATCGACCGAAAAATTTTAAAACTACATTTCTAATTAGATTTCATGAAAATAAAATTATTTAAACAAAATTTACATTTTTTTATAAAGAAATAAAAAAGTTACAGCAGCTTTTGTTTGATTTTTAAGAAAAACGCATTATTTCTAAAAAATAACGTTTTTTTGATATAATTTTAAAAGTAATCGTCCGAAAAATTTTAAAACTACATTTCTAATTAGATTTCATGAAAATAATATTATTTAAACAAAATTTACATTTTTTTATAAAGAAATAAAAAAGTTACAGCAGTTTTAGTTTGATTTTTAAGAAAAACGTTTTTTTGGTATAATTTTAAAAATAATCGACCGAAAAATTTTAAAACTACATTTCTAATTAGATTTCATGAAAATAAAATTATTTAAACAAAATTTACATTTTTTTATAAAGAAATAAAAAAGTTACAGCAGTTTTTGTTTGATTTTTAAGAAAAACGCATTATTTCTAAAAAATAACGTTTTTTGATATAATTTTAAAAGTAATCGTCCGAAAAATTTTAAAACTACATTTCTAATTAGATTTCATGAAAATAATATTATTTAAACAAAATTTACATTTTTTTATAAAGAAATAAAAAAGTTACAGCAGTTTTAGTTTGATTTTTAAGAAAAACGTTTTTTTGGTATAATTTTAAAAATAATCGACCGAAAAATTTTAAAACTACATTTCTAATTAGATTTCATGAAAATAAAATTATTTAAACAAAATTTACATTTTTTTATAAAGAAATAAAAAAGTTACAGCAGTTTTTGTTTGATTTTTAAGAAAAACGCATTATTTCTAAAAAATAACGTTTTTTTGATATAATTTTAAAAGTAATCGTCCGAAAAATTTTAAAACTACATTTCTAATTAGATTTCATGAAAATAATATTATTTAAACAAAATTTACATTTTTTTATAAAGAAATAAAAAAGTTACAGCAGTTTTAGTTTGATTTTTAAGAAAAACGTTTTTTTGGTATAATTTTAAAAATAATCGACCGAAAAATTTTAAAACTACATTTCTAATTAGATTTCATGAAAATAAAATTATTTAAACAAAATTTACATTTTTTTATAAAGAAATAAAAAAGTTACAGCAGTTTTTGTTTGATTTTTAAGAAAAACGCATTATTTCTAAAAAATAACGTTTTTTTGATATAATTTTAAAAGTAATCGTCCGAAAAATTTTAAAACTACATTTCTAATTAGATTTCATGAAAATAATATTATTTAAACAAAATTTACATTTTTTTATAAAGAAATAAAAAAGTTTCTGCAGTTTTTGTGTGATTTTTAAGAAAAACGTTTTTTTGGTATAATTTTAAAAATAATCGACCGAAAAATTTTAAAACTACATTTCTAATTAGATTTCATGAAAATAAAATTATTTAAACAAAATTTACATTTTTTTATAAAGAAATAAAAAAGTTACAGCAGTTTTTGTTTGATTTTTAAGAAAAACGCATTATTTCTAAAAAATAACGTTTTTTTGATATAATTTTAAAAGTAATCGTCCGAAAAATTTTAAAACTACATTTCTAATTAGATTTCATGAAAATAATATTATTTAAACAAAATTTACATTTTTTTATAAAGAAATAAAAAAGTTACAGCAGTTTTTGTTTGATTTTTAAGAAAAACGCATTATTTCTAAAAAATAACGTTTTTTTGATATAATTTTAAAAGTAATCGTCCGAAAAATTTTAAAACTACATTTCTAATTAGATTTCATGAAAATAATATTATTTAAACAAAATTTACATTTTTTTATAAAGAAATAAAAAAGTTTCTGCAGTTTTTGTGTGATTTTTAAGAAAAACGTTTTTTTGGTATAATTTTAAAAATAATCGACCGAAAAATTTTAAAACTACATTTCTAATTAGATTTCATGAAAATAAAATTATTTAAACAAAATTTACATTTTTTTATAAAGAAATAAAAAAGTTACAGCAGTTTTTGTTTGATTTTTAAGAAAAACGCATTATTTCTAAAAAATAACGTTTTTTTGATATAATTTTAAAAGTAATCGTCCGAAAAATTTTAAAACTACATTTCTAATTAGATTTCATGAAAATAAAATTATTTAAACAAAATTTACATTTTTTTATAAAGAAATAAAAAAGTTACAGCAGTTTTAGTTTGATTTTTAAGAAAAACGTTTTTTTGGTATAATTTTAAAAATAATCGACCGAAAAATTTTAAAACTACATTTCTAATTAGATTTCATGAAAATAAAATTATTTAAACAAAATTTACATTTTTTTATAAAGAAATAAAAAAGTTACAGCAGTTTTTGTTTGATTTTTAAGAAAAACGCATTATTTCTAAAAATAACGTTTTTTTGATATAATTTTAAAAGTTATCGTCCGAAAAATTTTAAAACTACATTTCTAATTAGATTTCATGAAAATAAAATTATTTAAACAAAATTTACATTTTTTTATAAAGAAATAAAAAAGTTTCTGCAGTTTTTGTGTGATTTTTAAGAAAAACGTTTTTTTGGTATAATTTTAAAAATAATCGACCGAAAAATTTTAAAACTACATTTCTAATTAGATTTCATGAAAATAAAATTATTTAAACAAAATTTACATTTTTTTATAAAGAAATAAAAAAGTTACAGCAGTTTTTGTTTGATTTTTAAGAAAAACGCATTATTTCTAAAAAATAACGTTTTTTTGATATAATTTTAAAAGTAATCGTCCGAAAAATTTTAAAACTACATTTCTAATTAGATTTCATGAAAATAATATTATTTAAATAAAATTTACATTTTTTTATAAAGAAATAAAAAAGTTACAGCAGTTTTAGTTTGATTTTTAAGAAAAACGTTTTTTTGGTATAATTTTAAAAATAATCGACCGAAAAATTTTAAAACTACATTTCTAATTAGATTTCATGAAAATAAAATTATTTAAACAAAATTTACATTTTTTTATAAAGAAATAAAAAAGTTACAGCAGTTTTTGTTTGATTTTTAAGAAAAACGCATTATTTCTAAAAAATAACGTTTTTTTGATATAATTTTAAAAGTAATCGTCCGAAAAATTTTAAAACTACATTTCTAATTAGATTTCATGAAAATAATATTATTTAAACAAAATTTACATTTTTTTATAAAGAAATAAAAAAGTTTCTGCAGTTTTTGTGTGATTTTTAAGAAAAACGTTTTTTTGGTATAATTTTAAAAATAATCGACCGAAAAATTTTAAAACTACATTTCTAATTAGATTTCATGAAAATAAAATTATTTAAACAAAATTTACATTTTTTTATAAAGAAATAAAAAAGTTACAGCAGTTTTTGTTTGATTTTTAAGAAAAACGCATTATTTCTAAAAAATAACGTTTTTTTGATATAATTTTAAAAGTAATCGTCCGAAAAATTTTAAAACTACATTTCTAATTAGATTTCATGAAAATAAAATTATTTAAACAAAATTTACATTTTTTTATAAAGAAATAAAAAAGTTTCTGCAGTTTTTGTGTGATTTTAAGAAAAACGTTTTTTTGGTATAATTTTAAAAATAATCGACCGAAAAATTTTAAAACTACATTTCTAATTAGATTTCATTGAAAATAAAATTATTTAAACAAAATTTACATTTTTTTATAAAGAAATAAAAAAGTTACAGCAGTTTTTGTTTGATTTTTAAGAAAAACGCATTATTTCTAAAAAATAACGTTTTTTTGATATAATTTTAAAAGTAATCGTCCGAAAAATTTTAAAACTACATTTCTAATTAGATTTCATGAAAATAATATTATTTAAACAAAATTTACATTTTTTTATAAAGAAATAAAAAAGTTATAGCAGTTTTAGTTTGATTTTTAAGAAAAACGTTTTTTTGGTATAATTTTAAAAATAATCGACCGAAAAATTTTAAAACTACATTTCTAATTAGATTTCATGAAAATAAAATTATTTAAACAAAATTTACATTTTTTTATAAAGAAATAAAAAAGTTACAGCAGTTTTTGTTTGATTTTTAAGAAAAACGCATTATTTCTAAAAAATAACGTTTTTTTGATATAATTTTAAAAGTAATCGTCCGAAAAATTTTAAAACTACATTTCTAATTAGATTTCATGAAAATAAAATTATTTAATTAAAATTTACATTTTTTTATAAAGAAATAAAAAAGTTTCTGCAGTTTTTGTGTGATTTTTAAGAAAAATGTTTTTTTGGTATAATTTTAAAAATAATCGACCGAAAAATTTTAAAACTACATTTCTAATTAGATTTCATGAAAATAAAATTATTTAAACAAAATTTACATTTTTTTATAAAGAAATAAAAAAGTTACAGCAGTTTTTGTTTGATTTTTAAGAAAAACGCATTATTTCTAAAAAATAACGTTTTTTTGATATAATTTTAAAAGTAATCGTCCGAAAAATTTTAAAACTACATTTCTAATTAGATTTCATGAAAATAATATTATTTAAACAAAATTTACATTTTTTTATAAAGAAATAAAAAAGTTACAGCAGTTTTAGTTTGATTTTTAAGAAAAACGTTTTTTTGGTATAATTTTAAAAATAATCGACCGAAAAATTTTAAAACTACATTTCTAATTAGATTTCATGAAAATAAAATTATTTAAACAAAATTTACATTTTTTTATAAAGAAATAAAAAAGTTACAGCAGTTTTTGTTTGATTTTTAAGAAAAACGCATTATTTCTAAAAAATAACGTTTTTTTGATATAATTTTAAAAGTAATCGTCCGAAAAATTTTAAAACTACATTTCTAATTAGATTTCATGAAAATAATATTATTTAAACAAAATTTACATTTTTTTATAAAGAAATAAAAAAGTTACAGCAGTTTTAGTTTGATTTTTAAGAAAAACGTTTTTTTGGTATAATTTTAAAAATAATCGACCGAAAAATTTTAAAACTACATTTCTAATTAGATTTCGTGAAAATAAAATTATTTAAACAAAATTTACATTTTTTTATAAAGAAATAAAAAAGTTACAGCAGTTTTTGTTTGATTTTTAAGAAAAACGCATTATTTCTAAAAAATAACGTTTTTTTGATATAATTTTAAAAGTAATCGTCCGAAAAATTTTAAAACTACATTTCTAATTAGATTTCATGAAAATAAAATTATTTAAACAAAATTTACATTTTTTTATAAAGAAATAAAAAAGTTTCTGCAGTTTTTGTGTGATTTTTAAGAAAAACGTTTTTTTGGTATAATTTTAAAAATAATCGACCGAAAAATTTTAAAACTACATTTCTAATTAGATTTCATGAAAATAAAATTATTTAAACAAAATTTACATTTTTTTATAAAGAAATAAAAAAGTTACAGCAGTTTTTGTTTGATTTTTAAGAAAAACGCATTATTTCTAAAAAATAACGTTTTTTTGATATAATTTTAAAAGTAATCGTCCGAAAAATTTTAAAACTACATTTCTAATTAGATTTCATGAAAATAATATTATTTAAACAAAATTTACATTTTTTTATAAAGAAATAAAAAAGTTACAGCAGTTTTAGTTTGATTTTTAAGAAATACGTTTTTTTGGTATAATTTTAAAAATAATCGACCGAAAAATTTTAAAACTACATTTCTAATTAGATTTCATGAAAATAAAATTATTTAAACAAAATTTACATTTTTTTATAAAGAAATAAAAAAGTTACAGCAGTTTTTGTTTGATTTTTAAGAAAAACGCATTATTTCTAAAAAATAACGTTTTTTTGATATAATTTTAAAAGTAATCGTCCGAAAAATTTTAAAACTACATTTCTAATTAGATTTCATGAAAATAAAATTATTTAATTAAAATTTACATTTTTTTATAAAGAAATAAAAAAGTTTCTGCAGTTTTTGTGTGATTTTTAAGAAAAATGTTTTTTTGGTATAATTTTAAAAATAATCGACCGAAAAATTTTAAAACTACATTTCTAATTAGATTTCATGAAAATAAAATTATTTAAACAAAATTTACATTTTTTTATAAAGAAATAAAAAAGTTACAGCAGTTTTTGTTTGATTTTTAAGAAAAACGCATTATTTCTAAAAAATAACGTTTTTTTGATATAATTTTAAAAGTAATCGTCCGAAAAATTTTAAAACTACATTTCTAATTAGATTTCATGAAAATAATATTATTTAAACAAAATTTACATTTTTTTATAAAGAAATAAAAAAGTTACAGCAGTTTTAGTTTGATTTTTAAGAAAAACGTTTTTTTGGTATAATTTTAAAAATAATCGACCGAAAAATTTTAAAACTACATTTCTAATTAGATTTCATGAAAATAAAATTATTTAAACAAAATTTACATTTTTTTATAAAGAAATAAAAAAGTTACAGCAGTTTTTGTTTGATTTTTAAGAAAAACGCATTATTTCTAAAAAATAACGTTTTTTTGATATAATTTTAAAAGTAATCGTCCGAAAAATTTTAAAACTACATTTCTAATTAGATTTCATGAAAATAATATTATTTAAACAAAATTTACATTTTTTTATAAAGAAATAAAAAAGTTACAGCAGTTTTAGTTTGATTTTTAAGAAAAACGTTTTTTTGGTATAATTTTAAAAATAATCGACCGAAAAATTTTAAAACTACATTTCTAATTAGATTTCGTGAAAATAAAATTATTTAAACAAAATTTACATTTTTTTATAAAGAAATAAAAAAGGTACAGCAGTTTTTGTTTGATTTTTAAGAAAAACGCATTATTTCTAAAAAATAACGTTTTTTTGATATAATTTTAAAAGTAATCGTCCGAAAAATTTTAAAACTACATTTCTAATTAGATTTCATGAAAATAATATTATTTAAACAAAATTTACATTTTTTTATAAAGAAATAAAAAAGTTACAGCAGTTTTAGTTTGATTTTTAAGAAAAACGTTTTTTTGGTATAATTTTAAAAATAATCGACCGAAAAATTTTAAAACTACATTTCTAATTAGATTTCATGAAAATAAAATTATTTAAACAAAATTTACATTTTTTTATAAAGAAATAAAAAAGTTACAGCAGTTTTTGTTTGATTTTTAAGAAAAACGCATTATTTCTAAAAAATAACGTTTTTTTGATATAATTTTAAAAGTAATCGTCCGAAAAATTTTAAAACTACATTTCTAATTAGATTTCATGAAAATAATATTATTTAAACAAAATTTACATTTTTTTATAAAGAAATAAAAAAGTTACAGCAGTTTTTGTTTGATTTTTAAGAAAAACGCATTATTTCTAAAAAATAACGTTTTTTTGGTATAATTTTAAAAATAATCGACAGAAAAATTTTAAAACTACGTTTCTAATTAGATTTCATGAAAATAAAATTATTTAAACAAAATTTACATTTTTTTATAAAGAAATAAAAAAGTTACAGCAGTTTTTGTTTGATTTTTAAGAAAAACGCATTATTTCTAAAAAATAACGTTTTTTTGGTATAATTTCAAAAATAATAGACAGAAAAATTTTAAAACTACATTTCTAATTAGATTTCATGAAAATAAAATTATTTAAACAAAATTTACATTTTTTTATAAAGAAATAAAAAAGTTACAGCAGTTTTTGTTTGATTTTTAAGAAAAACGCATTATTTCTAAAAAATAACGTTTTTTTGATATAATTTTAAAAGTAATCGTCCGAAAAATTTTAAAACTACATTTCTAATTAGATTTCATGAAAATAATAGTATTTAAACAAAATTTACATTTTTTTATAAAGAAATAAAAAAGTTACAGCAGTTTTAGTTTGATTTTTAAGAAAAACGTTTTTTTGGTATAATTTTAAAAATAATCGACCGAAAAATTTTAAAACTACATTTCTAATTAGATTTCGTGAAAATAAAATTATTTAAACAAAATTTACATTTTTTTATAAAGAAATAAAAAAGTTACAGCAGTTTTTGTTTGATTTTTAAGAAAAACGCATTATTTCTAAAAAATAACGTTTTTTTGATATAATTTTAAAAGTAATCGTCCGAAAAATTTTAAAACTACATTTCTAATTAGATTTCATGAAAATAATATTATTTAAACAAAATTTACATTTTTTTATAAAGAAATAAAAAAGTTACAGCAGTTTTAGTTTGATTTTTAAGAAAAACGTTTTTTTGGTATAATTTTAAAAATAATCGACCGAAAAATTTTAAAACTACATTTCTAATTAGATTTCATGAAAATAAAATTATTTAAACAAAATTTACATTTTTTTATAAAGAAATAAAAAAGTTACAGCAGTTTTTGTTTGATTTTTAAGAAAAACGCATTATTTCTAAAAAATAACGTTTTTTTGATATAATTTTAAAAGTAATCGTCCGAAAAATTTTAAAACTACATTTCTAATTAGATTTCATGAAAATAATATTATTTAAACAAAATTTACATTTTTTTATAAAGAAATAAAAAAGTTACAGCAGTTTTAGTTTGATTTTTAAGAAAAACGTTTTTTTGGTATAATTTTAAAAATAATCGACCGAAAAATTTTAAAACTACATTTCTAATTAGATTTCATGAAAATAAAATTATTTAAACAAAATTTACATTTTTTTATAAAGAAATAAAAAAGTTACAGCAGTTTTTGTTTGATTTTTAAGAAAAACGCATTATTTCTAAAAAATAACGTTTTTTTGATATAATTTTAAAAGTAATCGTCCGAAAAATTTTAAAACTACATTTCTAATTAGATTTCATGAAAAAAATATTATTTAAACAAAATTTACATTTTTTTATAAAGAAATAAAAAAGTTACAGCAGTTTTTGTTTGATTTTTAAGAAAAACGCATTATTTCTAAAAAATAACGTTTTTTTGGTATAATTTTAAAAATAATCGACAGAAAAATTTTAAAACTACGTTTCTAATTAGATTTCATGAAAATAAAATTATTTAAACAAAATTTACATTTTTTTATAAAGAAATAAAAAAGTTACAGCAGTTTTTGTTTGATTTTTAAGAAAAACGCATTATTTCTAAAAAATAACGTTTTTTTGGTATAATTTCAAAAATAATAGACAGAAAAATTTTAAAACTACATTTCTAATTAGATTTCATGAAAATAAAATTATTTAAACAAAATTTACATTTTTTTATAAAGAAATAAAAAAGTTACAGCAGTTTTTGTTTGATTTTTAAGAAAAACGCATTATTTCTAAAAAATAACGTTTTTTTGATATAATTTTAAAAGTAATCGTCCGAAAAATTTTAAAACTACATTTCTAATTAGATTTCATGAAAATAATAGTATTTAAACAAAATTTACATTTTTTTATAAAGAAATAAAAAAGTTACAGCAGTTTTAGTTTGATTTTTAAGAAAAACGTTTTTTTGGTATAATTTTAAAAATAATCGACCGAAAAATTTTAAAACTACATTTCTAATTAGATTTCATGAAAATAAAATTATTTAAACAAAATTTACATTTTTTTATAAAGAAATAAAAAAGTTACAGCAGTTTTTGTTTGATTTTTAAGAAAAACGCATTATTTCTAAAAAATAACGTTTTTTTGATATAATTTTAAAAGTAATCGTCCGAAAAATTTTAAAACTACATTTCTAATTAGATTTCATGAAAATAAAATTATTTAAACAAAATTTACATTTTTTTATAAAGAAATAAAAAAGTTTCTGCAGTTTTTGTGTGATTTTTAAGAAAAACGTTTTTTTGGTATAATTTTAAAAATAATCGACCGAAAAATTTTAAAACTACATTTCTAATTAGATTTCATGAAAATAAAATTATTTAAACAAAATTTACATTTTTTTATAAAGAAATAAAAAAGTTACAGCAGTTTTTGTTTGATTTTTAAGAAAAACGCATTATTTCTAAAAAATAACGTTTTTTTGATATAATTTTAAAAGTAATCGTCCGAAAAATTTTAAAACTACATTTCTAATTAGATTTCATGAAAATAATATTATTTAAACAAAATTTACATTTTTTTATAAAGAAATAAAAAAGTTACAGCAGTTTTTGTTTGATTTTTAAGAAAAACGCATTATTTCTAAAAAATAACGTTTTTTTGATATAATTTTAAAAGTAATCGTCCGAAAAATTTTAAAACTACATTTCAAATTAGATTTCATGAAAATAATATTATTTAAACAAAATTTACATTTTTTTATAAAGAAATAAAAAAGTTTCTGCAGTTTTTGTGTGATTTTTAAGAAAAACGTTTTTTTGGTATAATTTTAAAAATAATCTACCGAAAAATTTTAAAACTACATTTCTAATTAGATTTCATGAAAATAAAATTATTTAAACAAAATTTACATTTTTTTATAAAGAAATAAAAAAGTTACAGCAGTTTTTGTTTGATTTTTAAGAAAAACGCATTATTTCTAAAAAATAACGTTTTTTTGGTATAATTTCAAAAATAATAGACAGAAAAATTTTAAAACTACATTTCTAATTAGATTTCATGAAAATAAAATTATTTAAACAAAATTTACATTTTTTTATAAAGAAATAAAAAAGTTTCTGCAGTTTTTGTGTGATTTTTAAGAAAAACGTTTTTTTGGTATAATTTTAAAAATAATCGACCGAAAAATTTTACAACTACATTTCTAATTAGATTTCATGAAAATAAAATTATTTAAACAAAATTTACATTTTTTTATAAAGAAATAAAAAAGTTACAGCAGTTTTTGTTTGATTTTTAAGAAAAACGCATTATTTCTAAAAAATAACGTTTTTTTGATATAATTTTAAAAGTAATCGTCCGAAAAATTTTAAAACTACATTTCTAATTAGATTTCAAGAAAATAAAATTATTTAAACAAAATTTACATTTTTTTATAAAGAAATAAAAAAGTTTCTGCAGTTTTTGTGTGATTTTTAAGAAAAACGTTTTTTTGGTATAATTTTAAAAATAATCGACCGAAAAATTTTAAAACTACATTTCTAATTAGATTTCATGAAAATAAAATTATTTAAATAAAATTTACATTTTTTTATAAAGAAATAAAAAAGTTACAGCAGTTTTTGTTTGATTTTTAAGAAAAACGCATTATTTTTAAAAAATAACGTTTTTTTGATATAATTTTAAAAGTAATCGTCCGAAAAATTTTAAAACTACATTTCTAATTAGATTTCATGAAAATAAAATTATTTAAACAAAATTTACATTTTTTTAGAAAGAAATAAAAAAGTTTCTGCAGTTTTTGTGTGAATTTTAAGAAAAACGTTTTTTTGGTATAATTTTAAAAATAATCGACCGAAAAATTTTAAAACTACATTTCTAATTAGATTTCATGAAAATAAAATTATTTAAACAAAATTTACATTTTTTTATAAAGAAATAAAAAAGTTACAGCAGTTTTAGTTTGATTTTTAAGAAAAACGCATTATTTCTAAAAAATAACGTTTTTTTGATATAATTTTAAAAGTAATCGTCCGAAAAATTTTAAAACTACATTTCTAATTAGATTTCATGAAAATAAAATTATTTAAACAAAATTTACATTTTTTTATAAAGAAATAAAAAAGTTTCTGCAGTTTTAGTTTGATTTTTAAGAAAAACGCATTATTTCTAAAAAATAACGTTTTTTGATATAATTTTAAAAGTAATCGTCCGAAAAATTTTAAAACTACATTTCTAATTAGATTTCATGAAAATAAAATTATTTAAACAAAATTTACATTTTTTTATAAAGAAATAAAAAAGTTTCTGCAGTTTTTGTGTGATTTTTAAGAAAAACGTTTTTTTGGTATAATTTTAAAAATAATCGACCGAAAAATTTTAAAACTACATTTCTAATTAGATTTCATGAAAATAAAATTATTTAAACAAAATTTACATTTTTTTATAAAGAAATAAAAAAGTTTCTGCAGTTTTTGTGTGATTTTTAAGAAAAACGTTTTTTTGGTATAATTTTAAAAATAATCGATCGAAAAATTTTAAAACTACATTTCTAATTAGATTTCATAAAAATAATATTATTTAAACAAAATTTACATTTTTTTATAAAGAAATAAAAAAGTTACAGCAGTTTTAGTTTGATTTTTAAGAAAATCGTTTTTTTGGTATAATTTTAAAAATAATCGACCGAAAAATTTTAAAACTACATTTCTAATTAGATTTCATGAAACTAAAATTATTTAAACAAAATTTACATTTTTTTATAAAGAAATAAAAAAGTTACAGCAGTTTTTGTTTGATTTTTAAGAAAAACGCATTATTTCTAAAAAATAACGTTTTTTTGATATAATTTTAAAAGTAATCGTCCGAAAAATTTTAAAACTACATTTCTAATTAGATTTCATAAAAATAATATTATTTAAACAAAATTTACATTTTTTTATAAAGAAATAAAAAAGTTACAGCAGTTTTAGTTTGATTTTTAAGAAAATCGTTTTTTTGGTATAATTTTAAAAATAATCGACCGAAAAATTTTAAAACTACATTTCTAATTAGATTTCATGAAACTAAAATTATTTAAACAAAATTTACATTTTTTTATAAAGAAATAAAAAAGTTACAGCAGTTTTTGTTTGATTTTTAAGAAAAACGCATTATTTCTAAAAAATAACGTTTTTTTGATATAATTTTAAAAGTAATCGTCCGAAAAATTTTAAAACTACATTTCTAATTAGATTTCATGAAAATAATATTATTTAAACAAAATTTACATTTTTTTATAAAGAAATAAAAAAGTTACAGCAGTTTTTGTTTGATTTTTAAGAAAAACGCATTATTTCTAAAAAATAACGTTTTTTTGATATAATTTTAAAAGTAATCGTCCGAAAAATTTTAAAACTACATTTCTAATTAGATTTCATGAAAATAAAATTATTTAAACAAAATTTACATTTTTTTATAAAGAAATAAAAAAGTTACAGCAGTTTTTGTTTGATTTTTAAGAAAAACGCATTATTTCTAAAAAATAACGTTTTTTTGATATAATTTTAAAAGTAATCGTCCGAAAAATTTTAAAACTACATTTCTAATTAGATTTCATGAAAATAATATTATTTAAACAAAATTTACATTTTTTTATAAAGAAATAAAAAAGTTTCTGCAGTTTTTGTGTGATTTTTAAGAAAAACGTTTTTTTGGTATAATTTTAAAAATAATCGACCGAAAAATTTTAAAACTACATTTCTAATTAGATTTCATGAAAATAAAATTATTTAAACAAAATTTACATTTTTTTATAAAGAAATAAAAAAGTTACAGCAGTTTTTGTTTGATTTTTAAGAAAAACGCATTATTTCTAAAAAATAACGTTTTTTTGATATAATTTTAAAAGTAATCGTCCGAAAAATTTTAAAACTACATTTCTAATTAGATTTCATGAAAATAAAATTATTTAAACAAAATTTACATTTTTTATAAAGAAATAAAAAAGTTTCTGCAGTTTTTGTGTGATTTTTAAGAAAAACGTTTTTTTGGTATAATTTTAAAAATAATCGACCGAAAAATTTTAAAACTACATTTCTAATTAGATTTCATGAAAATAAAATTATTTAAACAAAATTTACATTTTTTTATAAAGAAATAAAAAAGTTACAGCAGTTTTTGTTTGATTTTTAAGAAAAACGCATTATTTCTAAAAAATAACGTTTTTTTGATATAATTTTAAAAGTAATCGTCCGAAAAATTTTAAAACTACATTTCTAATTAGATTTCATGAAAATAAAATTATTTAAACAAAATTTACATTTTTTTATAAAGAAATAAAAAAGTTTCTGCAGTTTTTGTGTGATTTTTAAGAAAAACGTTTTTTTGGTATAATTTTAAAAATAATCGACCGAAAAATTTTAAAACTACATTTCTAATTAGATTTCATGAAAATAAAATTATTTAAACAAAATTTACATTTTTTTATAAAGAAATAAAAAAGTTACAGCAGTTTTTGTTTGATTTTTAAGAAAAACGCATTATTTCTAAAAAATAAAGTTTTTTTGATATAATTTTAAAAGTAATCGTCCGAAAAATTTTAAAACTACATTTCTAATTAGATTTCATGAAAATAAAATTATTTAAACAAAATTTACATTTTTTTATAAAGAAATAAAAAAGTTTCTGCAGTTTTTGTTTGATTTTTAAGAAAAACGTTTTTTTGGTATAATTTTAAAAATAATCGACCGAAAAATTTTAAAACTACATTTCTAATTAGATTTCATGAAAATAAAATTACTTAAACAAAATTTACATTTTTTTATAAAGAAATAAAAAAGTTTCTGCAGTTTTTGTGTGATTTTTAAGAAAAACGTTTTTTTGGTATAATTTTAAAAATAATCGACCGAAAAATTTTAAAACTACATTTCTAATTAGATTTCATAAAAATAAAATTATTTAAACAAAATTTACATTTTTTTATAAAGAAATAAAAAAGTTACAGCAGTTTTTGTTTGATTTTTAAGAAAAACGCATTATTTCTAAAAAATAACGTTTTTTTGATATAATTTTAAAAGTAATCGTCCGAAAAATTTTAAAACTACATTTCTAATTAGATTTCATGAAAATAAAATTATTTGAACAAAATTTACATTTTTTTATAAAGAAATAAAAAAGTTTCTGCAGTTTTTGTGTGATTTTTAAGAAAAACGTTTTTTTGGTATAATTTTAAAAATAATAGACCGAAAAATTTTAAAACTACATTTCTAATTAGATTTCATGAAAATAAAATTATTTAAACAAAATTTACATTTTTTTATAAAGAAATAAAAAAGTTACAGCAGTTTTTGTTTGATTTTTAAGAAAAACGCATTATTTCTAAAAAATAACGTTTTTTTGATATAATTTTAAAAGTAATCGTCCGAAAAATTTTAAAACTACATTTCTAATTAGATTTCATGAAAATAAAATTATTTAAACAAAATTTACATTTTTTTATAAAGAAATAAAAAAGTTTCTGCAGTTTTTGTGTGATTTTTAAGAAAAACGTTTTTTTGGTATAATTTTAAAAATAATCGACCGAAAAATTTTAAAACTACATTTCTAATTAGATTTCATGAAAATAAAATTATTTAAACAAAATTTACATTTTTTTATAAAGAAATAAAAAAGTTACAGCAGTTTTTGTTTGATTTTTAAGAAAAACGCATTATTTCTAAAAAATAAAGTTTTTTTGATATAATTTTAAAAGTAATCGTCCGAAAAATTTTAAAACTACATTTCTAATTAGATTTCATGAAAATAAAATTATTTAAACAAAATTTACATTTTTTTATAAAGAAATAAAAAAGTTTCTGCAGTTTTTGTGTGATTTTTAAGAAAAACGTTTTTTTGGTATAATTTTAAAAATAATCGACCGAAAAATTTTAAAACTACATTTCTAATTAGATTTCATGAAAATAAAATTATTTAAACAAAATTTACATTTTTTTATAAAGAAATAAAAAAGTTACAGCAGTTTTTGTTTGATTTTTAAGAAAAACGCATTATTTCTAAAAAATAACGTTTTTTTGATATAATTTTAAAAGTATTCGTCCGAAAAATTTTAAAACTACATTTCTAATTAGATTTCATGAAAATAAAATTATTTAAACAAAATTTACATTTTTTTATAAAGAAATAAAAAAGTTTCTGCAGTTTTTGTGTGATTTTTAAGAAAAACGTTTTTTTGGTATAATTTTAAAAATAATCGACCGAAAAATTTTAAAACTACATTTCTAATTAGATTTCATGAAAATAAAATTATTTAAACAAAATTTACATTTTTTTATAAAGAAATAAAAAAGTTACAGCAGTTTTTGTTTGATTTTTAAGAAAAACGCATTATTTCTAAAAAATAACGTTTTTTTGATATAATTTTAAAAGTAATCGTCCGAAAAATTTTAAAACTACATTTCTAATTAGATTTCATGAAAATAAAATTATTTAAACAAAATTTACATTTTTTTATAAAGAAATAAAAAAGTTTCTGCAGTTTTTGTGTGATTTTTAAGAAAAACGTTTTTTTGGTATAATTTTAAAAATAATCGACCGAAAAATTTTAAAACTACATTTATAATTAGATTTCATGAAAATAAAATTATTTAAACAAAATTTACATTTTTTTATAAAGAAATAAAAAAGTTACAGCAGTTTTTGTTTGATTTTTAAGAAAAACGCATTATTTCTAAAAAATAAAGTTTTTTTGATATAATTTTAAAAGTAATCGTCCGAAAAATTTTAAAACTACATTTCTAATTAGATTTCATGAAAATAAAATTATTTAAACAAAATTTACATTTTTTTATAAAGAAATAAAAAAGTTGCTGCAGTTTTTGTGTTATTTTTAAGAAAAACGTTTTTTTGGTATAATTTTAAAAATAATCGACCGAAAAATTTTAAAACTACATTTCTAATTAGATTTCATGAAAATAAAATTATTTGAACAAAATTTACATTTTTTTATAAAGAAATAAAAAAGTTACAGCAGTTTTTGTTTGATTTTTAAGAAAAACGCATTATTTCTAAAAAATAAAGTTTTTTTGATATAATTTTAAAAGTAATCGTCCGAAAAATTTTAAAACTACATTTCTAATTAGATTTCATGAAAATAAAATTATTTAAACAAAATTTACATTTTTTTATAAAGAAATAAAAAAGTTTCTGCAGTTTTTGTGTGATTTTTAAGAAAAACGTTTTTTTGGTATAATTTTAAAAATAATCGACCGAAAAATTTTAAAACTACATTTCTAATTAGATTTCATGAAAATAATATTATTTAAACAAAATTTACATTTTTTTATAAAGAAATAGAAATAAAAAAGTTTCTGCAGTTTTGTGTGATTTTTAAGAAAAACGTTTTTTGGTATAATTTTAAAAATAATCTACCCGAAAAATTTTAAAACTACATTCTAATTAGATTTCATGAAAATAAAATTATTAAACAAAATTTACATTTTTTATAAAGAAATAAAAAAGTTACAGCAGTTTTTGTTTGATTTTTAAGAAAAAACGCATTATTTCTAAAAATAACGTTTTTTTGGTATAATTTTCAAAAATAATAGACAGAAAAATTTTAAATACTACATTTCTAATTAGATTTCATGAAAATAAAATTATTTAAACAAAATTTACATTTTTTTATAAAGAAATAAAAAAAGTTACAGCAGTTTTTGTTTGATTTTTAAGAAAAACGCATTATTTCTAAAAAATAACGTTTTTTTGATATAATTTTAAAAGTAATCGTCCGAAAAATTTAAAACTACATTTCTAATTAGATTTCATGAAAATAATATTATTTAATCAAAATTTACATTTTTTATAAAGAAATAAAAAAGTTCACAGCAGTTTTAGTTTGATTTTAAGAAAAACGTTTTTTTGGTATAATTTTAAAAATAATCGACCGAAAAATTTTAAAACTACATTTCTAATTAGATTTCATGAAAATAAAATTATTTAAACAAAATTTACATTTTTTTTATAAAGAAATAAAAAAGTTACAGCAGTTTTTGTTTGATTTTTAAGAAAAACGCATTATTTCTAAAAAATAACGTTTTTTTGATATAAATTTTAAAAGTAATCGTCCGAAAAATTTTAAAACTACATTCTCTAATCTAGATTTCATGAAAATAATATTATTTAAACAAAATTTACATTTTTTTATAAAGAAATAAAAAAGTTACAGCAGTTTTAGTTTGATTTTTAAGAAAAAACGTTTTTTTGGTATAATTTTAAAAATAATCGACCGAAAAATTTAAAATACTACATTTCTAATTAGATTTCATGAAAATAAAATTATTTAAACAAAATTTACATTTTTTTATAAAGAAATAAAAAAGTTACAGCAGTTTTTGTTTGATTTTTAAGAAAAACGCATTATTTCTAAAAATAACGTTTTTTTGATATAATTTAAAAGTAATCGTCCGAAAAATTTTAAAACTACATTTCTAATTAGATTTCATGAAAAATAATATTATTTAAACAAAATTTACATTTTTTTATAAAGAAATAAAAAAGTTACAGCAGTTTTAGTTTGATTTTTAAGAAAAACGTTTTTCTTTGGTATAATTTTAAAAAATAATCGACCCGAAAAATTTTAAAACTACATTTCTAATTAGATTCATGACAAATAAAATTATTTAAACAAAATTTACATTTTTATAAAGAAATAAAAAAGTTACAGCAGTTTTTGTTTGATTTTTAAGAAAAACGCATTATTTCTAAAAAATAACGTTTTTTTGATATAATTTTAAAAGTAATCGTCCGAAAAATTTTAAAACTACATTTCTAATTAGATTTCATAAAAATAATATTATTTAAACAAAATTTACATTTTTTTATAAAGAAATAAAAAAGTTACAGCAGTTTTTGTTTGATTTTTAAGAAAAAACGCATTATTTCTAAAAAATAACGTTTTTTTGATATAATTTTAAAAAGTAATCGTCCCGAAAAATTTTAAAACTTACTTTCAAATTAGATTTTATGAAAATAATATTATTTAAACAAAATTTACATTTTTTTTATAAAGAATAAAAAAGTTTCTGCAGTTTTTGTGTGATTTTTAAGAAAAACGTTTTTTTGGTATAATTTTAAAAATAATCGACCGAAAAATTTTAAAACTACATTTCTAATTAGATTTCATGAAAATAAAATTATTTAAACAAATTTACATTTTTTTATAAAGAAATAAAAAAGTTACAGCAGTTTTTGTTTGATTTTAAGAAAAACGCATTATTCTAAAAAATAACGTTTTTTTGATATAATTTTAAAAGTAATCGTCCGAAAAATTTTAAAACTACATTTTTAATTAGATTTCATGAAAATAAAATTATTTAAACAAAATTTACATTTTTTTATAAAGAAATAAAAAAGTTTCAGCAGTTTTTGTGTGATTTTTTAGAAAAAACGTTTTTTTGGTATAATTTTAAAAATAATCGACCGAAAAATTTAAAACTACATTTCTAATTAGATTTCATGAAAATAAAATTATTTAAACAAAATTTACATTTTTTTATAAAGAAATAAAAAAGTTACAGCAGTTTTTGTTTGATTTTTAAGAAAAACGCATTATTCCTAAAAATAACGTTTTTTTGATATAATTTTAAAGTAATCGTCCGAAAAATTTTAAAACTACATTTCTAATTAGATTTCATGAAAATAAAATTATTTAAACAAAATTTACATTTTTTTATAAAGAAATAAAAAAGTTTCTGCAGTTTTAGTTTGATTTTAAGAAAAACGCATTATTTCTAAAAAATAACGTTTTTTGATATAATTTTTAAAAGTAATCGTCCGAAAAATTTTAAAACTACATTTCTAATTAGATTCATGAATATAAAATTATTTAAACAAAATTTACATTTTTTTTATAAAGAAATAAAAATGTTTCTGCAGTTTTTGTGTGATTTTTAAGAAAAACGTTTTTTTGGTATAATTTTAAAATAATCGACCGAAAAATTTTAAAACTACATTTCTAATTAGATTTCATGAAAATAAAATTATTTAAACAAAATTTACATTTTTTTATAAAGAAATAAAAAAGTTACAGCAGTTTTTGTTTGATTTTAAGAAAAACGCATTATTTCTAAAAATAAAGTTTTTTTGATATAATTTTAAAAGTAATCGTCCGAAAAATTTTAAAACTACATTTCTAATTAGATTTCATGAAAATAAAATTATTTAAACAAAATTTACATTTTTTTATAAGAAATAAAAAAGTTTTCTGCAGTTTTTGTGTGATTTTAAGAAAAACGTTTATTTGGTATAATTTTAAAAGTAATCGTCCGAAAAATTTTAAAACTACATTTCTAATTAGATTTCATGAAAATAATATTATTTAAACAAAATTTACATTTTTTTATAAAGAAATAAAAAAGTTACAGCAGTTTTTGTTTGATTTTTAAGAAAAACGCATTATTTCTAAAAATAAAGTTTTTTTGATATAATTTTAAAAGTAATCGTCCGAAAAATTTTAAAACTACATTTCTAATTAGATTTTCATGAAAATAAAATTATTTAAACAAAATTTACATTTTTTATAAAGAAATAAAAAAGTTGCTGCAGTTTTTGTGTTATTTTTAAGAAAAACGTTTTTTGGTATAATTTTAAAAATAATCGACCGAAAAATTTAAAACTACATTTCTAATTAGATTTCATGAAAATAAAATTATTTGAACAAAATTTACATTTTTTTATAAAGAAATAAAAAAGTTACAGCAGTTTTTGTTTGATTTTTAAGAAAAACGCATTATTTCTAAAAAATAAAGTTTTTTTGATATAATTTTAAAAGTAATCGTCCGAAAAATTTTAAAACTACATTTCTAATTAGATTTCATGAAAATAAAATTATTTAAACAAAATTTACATTTTTTTATTAAGAAATAAAAAAGTTTCTGCAGTTTTTGTGTGATTTTTAAGAAAAACGTTTTTTTTGGTATAATTTTAAAAATAATCGACCGAAAAATTTTAAACTACATTTCTAATTAGATTTCATGAAAATAATATTATTTAAACAAAATTTACATTTTTTTATAAAGAATAAAAAAGTTTCTGCAGTTTTTGTGTGATTTTTAAGAAAAACGTTTTTTTGGTATAATTTTAAAAATAATCTACCGAAAAATTTTAAAACTACATTTCTAATTAGATTTCATGAAAATAAAATTATTTAAACAAAATTTACATTTTTTTATAAAGAAATAAAAAAGTTACAGCAGTTTTTGTTTGATTTTTAAGAAAAACGCATTATTTCTAAAAAATGACGTTTTTTTGGTATAATTTCAAAAATAATAGACAGAAAAATTTTAAAACTACATTTCTAATTAGATTTCATGAAAATAAAATTATTTAAACAAAATTTACATTTTTTTATAAAGAAATAAAAAAGTTACAGCAGTTTTTGTTTGATTTTTAAGAAAAACGCATTATTTCTAAAAAATAACGTTTTTTTGATATAATTTTAAAAGTAATCGTCCGAAAAATTTTAAAACTACATTTCTAATTAGATTTCATGAAAATAATATTATTTAATCAAAATTTACATTTTTTTATAAAGAAATAAAAAAGTTACAGCAGTTTTAGTTTGATTTTTAAGAAAAACGTTTTTTTGGTATAATTTTAAAAATAATCGACCGAAAAATTTTAAAACTACATTTCTAATTAGATTTCATGAAAATAAAATTATTTAAACAAAATTTACATTTTTTTATAAAGAAATAAAAAAGTTACAGCAGTTTTTGTTTGATTTTTAAGAAAAACGCATTATTTCTAAAAAATAACGTTTTTTTGATATAATTTTAAAAGTAATCGTCCGAAAAATTTTAAAACTACATTTCTAATTAGATTTCATGAAAATAATATTATTTAAACAAAATTTACATTTTTTTATAAAGAAATAAAAAAGTTACAGCAGTTTTAGTTTGATTTTTAAGAAAAACGTTTTTTTGGTATAATTTTAAAAATAATCGACCGAAAAATTTTAAAACTACATTTCTAATTAGATTTCATAAAAATAAAATTATTTAAACAAAATTTACATTTTTTTATAAAGAAATAAAAAAGTTACAGCAGTTTTTGTTTGATTTTTAAGAAAAACGCATTATTTCTAAAAAATAACGTTTTTTTGATATAATTTTAAAAGTAATCGTCCGAAAAATTTTAAAACTACATTTCTAATTAGATTTCATGAAAATAATATTATTTAAACAAAATTTACATTTTTTTATAAAGAAATAAAAAAGTTACAGCAGTTTTAGTTTGATTTTTAAGAAAAACGTTTTTTTGGTATAATTTTAAAAATAATCGACCGAAAAATTTTAAAACTACATTTCTAATTAGATTTCATGAAAATAAAATTATTTAAACAAAATTTACATTTTTTTATAAAGAAATAAAAAAGTTACAGCAGTTTTTGTTTGATTTTTAAGAAAAACGCATTATTTCTAAAAAATAACGTTTTTTTGATATAATTTTAAAAGTAATCGTCCGAAAAATTTTAAAAGTACATTTCTAATTAGATTTCATAAAAATAATATTATTTAAACAAAATTTACATTTTTTTATAAAGAAATAAAAAAGTTACAGCAGTTTTTGTTTGATTTTTAAGAAAAACGCATTATTTCTAAAAAATAACGTTTTTTTGATATAATTTTAAAAGTAATCGTCCGAAAAATTTTAAAACTACATTTCAAATTAGATTTTATGAAAATAATATTATTTAAACAAAATTTACATTTTTTTATAAAGAAATAAAAAAGTTTCTGCAGTTTTTGTGTGATTTTTAAGAAAAACGTTTTTTTGGTATAATTTTAAAAATAATCGACCGAAAAATTTTAAAACTACATTTCTAATTAGATTTCATGAAAATAAAATTATTTAAACAAAATTTACATTTTTTTATAAAGAAATAAAAAAGTTACAGCAGTTTTTGTTTGATTTTTAAGAAAAACGCATTATTTCTAAAAAATAACGTTTTTTTGATATAATTTTAAAAGTAATCGTCCGAAAAATTTTAAAACTACATTTTTAATTAGATTTCATGAAAATAAAATTATTTAAACAAAATTTACATTTTTTTATAAAGAAATAAAAAAGTTTCAGCAGTTTTTGTGTGATTTTTTAGAAAAACGTTTTTTTGGTATAATTTTAAAAATAATCGACCGAAAAATTTTAAAACTACATTTCTAATTAGATTTCATGAAAATAAAATTATTTAAACAAAATTTACATTTTTTTATAAAGAAATAAAAAAGTTACAGCAGTTTTTGTTTGATTTTTAAGAAAAACGCATTATTCCTAAAAAATAACGTTTTTTTGATATAATTTTAAAAGTAATCGTCCGAAAAATTTTAAAACTACATTTCTAATTAGATTTCATGAAAATAAAATTATTTAAACAAAATTTACATTTTTTTATAAAGAAATAAAAAAGTTTCTGCAGTTTTAGTTTGATTTTTAAGAAAAACGCATTATTTCTAAAAAATAACGTTTTTTTGATATAATTTTAAAAGTAATCGTCCGAAAAATTTTAAAACTACATTTCTAATTAGATTTCATGAATATAAAATTATTTAAACAAAATTTACATTTTTTTATAAAGAAATAAAAATGTTTCTGCAGTTTTTGTGTGATTTTTAAGAAAAACGTTTTTTTGGTATAATTTTAAAAATAATCGACCGAAAAATTTTAAAACTACATTTCTAATTAGATTTCATGAAAATAAAATTATTTAAACAAAATTTACATTTTTTTATAAAGAAATAAAAAAGTTACAGCAGTTTTTGTTTGATTTTTAAGAAAAACGCATTATTTCTAAAAAATAAAGTTTTTTTGATATAATTTTAAAAGTAATCGTCCGAAAAATTTTAAAACTACATTTCTAATTAGATTTCATGAAAATAAAATTATTTAAACAAAATTTACATTTTTTTATAAAGAAATAAAAAAGTTTCTGCAGTTTTTGTGTGATTTTTAAGAAAAACGTTTATTTGGTATAATTTTAAAAATAATCGACCGAAAAATTTTAAAACTACATTTCTAATTAGATTTCATGAAAATAAAATTATTTAAACAAAATTTACATTTTTTTATAAAGAAATAAAAAAGTTACAGCAGTTTTTGTTTGATTTTTAAGAAAAACGCATTATTTCTAAAAAATAACGTTTTTTTGATATAATTTTAAAAGTAATCGTCCGAAAAATTTTAAAACTACATTTCTAATTAGATTTCATGAAAATAATATTATTTAAACAAAATTTACATTTTTTTATAAAGAAATAAAAAAGTTACAGCAGTTTTTGTTTGATTTTTAAGAAAAACGCATTATTTCTAAAAAATAACGTTTTTTTGATATAATTTTAAAAGTAATCGTCCGAAAAATTTTAAAACTACATTTCTAATTAGATTTCATGAAATAATATTATTTAAACAAAATTTACATTTTTTTATAAAGAAATAAAAAAGTTACAGCAGTTTTAGTTTGATTTTTAAGAAAAACGCATTATTTCTAAAAAATAACGTTTTTTTGATATAATTTTAAAAGTAATCGTCCGAGAAATTTTAAAACTACATTTCTAATTAGATTTCATGAAAATAAAATTATTTAAACAAAATTTACATTTTTTTATAAAGAAATAAAAAAGTTTCTGCAGTTTTTGTGTGATTTTTAAGAAAAGCGTTTTTTTGGTATAATTTTAAAAATAATCGACCGAAAAATTTTAAAACTACATTTCTAATTAGATTTCATGAAAATAAAATTATTTAAACAAAATTTACATTTTTTTATAAAGAAATAAAAAAGTTACAGCAGTTTTAGTTTGATTTTTAAGAAAAACGCATTATTTCTAAAAAATAAAGTTTTTTTGATATAATTTTAAAAGTAATTGTCCGAAAAATTTTAAAACTACATTTCTAATTAGATTTCATGAAAATAATATTATTTAAACAAAATTTACATTTTTTTATAAAGAAATAAAAAAGTTTCTGCAGTTTTTGTGTGATTTTTAAGAAAAACGTTTTTTTGGTATAATTTTAAAAATAATCGACCGAAAAATTTTAAAACTACATTTCTAATTAGATTTCATGAAAATAAAATTATTTAAACAAAATTTACATTTTTTTATAAAGAAATAAAAAAGTTACAGCAGTTTTTGTTTGATTTTTAAGAAAAACGCATTATTTCTAAAAAATAACGTTTTTTTGATATAATTTTAAAAGTAATCGTCCGAAAAATTTTAAAACTACATTTCTAATTAGATTTCATGAAAATAATATTATTTAAACAAAATTTACATTTTTTTATAAAGAAATAAAAAAGTTACAGCAGTTTTTGTGTGATTTTTAAGAAAAACGTTTTTTTGGTATAATTTTAAAAATAATCGACCGAAAAATTTTAAAACTACATTTCTAATTGGATTTCATGAAAATAAAATTATTTAAACAAAATTTACATTTTTTTATAAAGAAATAAAAAAGTTTCTGCGGTTTTTGTGTGATTTTTAAGAAAAACGTTTTTTTGGTATAATTTTAAAAATAATCGACCGAAAAATTTTAAAACTACATTTCTAATGAAAGTAAAATTATTTAAACAAAATTTACATTTTTTTATAAAGAAATAAAAAAGTTACAGCAGTTTTTGTTTGATTTTTAAGAAAAACGCATTATTTCTAAAAAATAACGTTTTTTTGATATAATTTTAAAAGTAATCGTCCGAAAAATTTTAAAACTACATTTCTAATTAGATTTCATGAAAATAAAATTATTTAAACAAAATTTACATTTTTTTATAAAGAAATAAAAAAGTTTCTGCAGTTTTTGTGTGATTTTTAAGAAAAACGTTTTTTTGGTATAATTTTAAAAATAATCGACCGAAAAATTTTAAAACTACATTTCTAATTAGATTTCATGAAAATAAAATTATTTAAACAAAATTTACATTTTTTTATAAAGAAATAAAAAAGTTACAGCAGTTTTTGTTTGATTTTTAAGAAAAACGCATTATTTCTAAAAAATAAAGTTTTTTTGATATAATTTTAAAAGTAATCGTCCGAAAAATTTTAAAACTACATTTCTAATTAGATTTCATGAAAATAAAATTATTTAAACAAAATTTACATTTTTTTATAAAGAAATAAAAAAGTTTCTGCAGTTTTTGTGTGATTTTTAAGAAAAACGTTTATTTGGTATAATTTTAAAAATAATCGACCGAAAAATTTTAAAACTACATTTCTAATTAGATTTCATGAAAATAAAATTATTTAAACAAAATTTACATTTTTTTATAAAGAAATAAAAAAGTTACAGCAGTTTTTGTTTGATTTTTAAGAAAAACGCATTATTTCTAAAAAATAACGTTTTTTTGATATAATTTTAAAAGTAATCGTCCGAAAAATTTTAAAACTACATTTCTAATTAGATTTCATGAAAATAATATTATTTAAACAAAATTTACATTTTTTTATAAAGAAATAAAAAAGTTACAGCAGTTTTAGTTTGATTTTTAAGAAAAACGTTTTTTTGGTATAATTTTAAAAATAATCGACCGAAAAATTTTAAAACTACATTTCTAATTAGATTTCATGAAAATAAAATTATTTAAACAAAATTTACATTTTTTTATAAAGAAATAAAAAAGTTACAGCAGTTTTTGTTTGATTTTTAAGAAAAACGCATTATTTCTAAAAAATAACGTTTTTTTGATATAATTTTAAAAGTAATCGTCCGAAAAATTTTAAAACTACATTTCTAATTAGATTTCATGAAAATAATATTATTTAAACAAAATTTACATTTTTTTATAAAGAAATAAAAAAGTTTCTGCAGTTTTTGTGTGATTTTTAAGAAAAACGTTTTTTTGGTATAATTTTAAAAATAATCGACCGAAAAATTTTAAAACTACATTTCTAATTGGATTTCATGAAAATAAAATTATTTAAACAAAATTTACATTTTTTTATAAAGAAATAAAAAAGTTACAGCAGTTTTTGTTTGATTTTTAAGAAAAACGCATTATTTCTAAAAAAGAACGTTTTTTTGATATAATTTTAAAAGTAATCGTCCGAAAAATTTTAAAACTACATTTCTAATTAGATTTCATGAAAATAATATTATTTAAACAAAATTTACATTTTTTTATAAAGAAATAAAAAAGTTTCTGCAGTTTTTGTGTGATTTTTAAGAAAAACGTTTTTTTGGTATAATTTTAAAAATAATCGACCGAAAAATTTTAAAACTACATTTCAAATTAGATTTCATGAAAATAAAATTATTTAAACAAAATTTACATTTTTTTATAAAGAAATAAAAAAGTTACAGCAGTTTTTGTTTGATTTTTAAGAAAAACGCATTATTTCTAAAAAATAACGTTTTTTTGATATAATTTTAAAAGTAATCGTCCGAAAAATTTTAAAACTACATTTCTAATTAGATTTCATAAAAATAAAATTATTTAAACAAAATTTACATTTTTTTATAAAGAAATAAAAAAGTTTCTGCAGTTTTTGTGTGATTTTTAAGAAAAACGTTTTTTTGGTATAATTTTAAAAATAATCGACCGAAAAATTTTAAAACTACATTTCTAATTAGATTTCATGAAAATAAAATTATTTAAACAAAATTTACATTTTTTTATAAAGAAATAAAAAAGTTTCTGCAGTTTTTGTGTGATTTTTAAGAAAAACGCATTATTTCTAAAAAATAACGTTTTTTTGATATAATTTTAAAAGTAATCGTCCGAAAAATTTTAAAACTACATTTCTAATTAGATTTCATGAAAATAAAATTATTTAAACAAAATTTACATTTTTTTATAAAGAAATAAAAAAGTTTCTGCAGTTTTTGTGTGATTTTTAAGAAAAACGTTTTTTTGGTATAATTTTAAAAATAATCGACCGAAAAATTTTAAAACTACATTTCTAATTAGATTTCATGAAAATAAAATTATTTAAACAAAATTTACATTTTTTTATAAAGAAATAAAAAAGTTTCTGCAGTTTTTGTGTGATTTTTAAGAAAAACGCATTATTTCTAAAAAATAACGTTTTTTTGATATAATTTTAAAAGTAATCGTCCGAAAAATTTTAAAACTACATTTCTAATTAGATTTCATGAAAATAAAATTATTTAAACAAAATTTACATTTTTTTATAAAGAAATAAAAAAGTTTCTGCAGTTTTTGTGTGATTTTTAAGAAAAACGTTTTTTTGGTATAATTTTAAAAATAATCGACCGAAAAATTTTAAAACTACATTTCTAATTAGATTTCATGAAAATAAAATTATTTAAACAAAATTTACATTTTTTTATAAAGAAATAAAAAAGTTACAGCAGTTTTTGTTTGATTTTTAAGAAAAACGCATTATTTCTAAAAAATAA